>PVPY01000003.1:0-80611 GCA_002982035.1 Fusarium algeriense
GCAAACCGCACGCCTTACCTCGTGGATGGAAAGCTTTAGAGAACTTTGTAGAGAACACTAAAGAGCATAAAAGTCTTAGGCAAGGTGGCCTAAAGTTCTCAAAAGAATACAGAATTTAGACCAGGATGTTGAAGATTAACAAAGTCTTAGGTAAAGGTTGCCGAAATTCTGGAAAGAAAAATCCAGGAGGGAAGTAGTGTTGGCCACGATTATGTCGATAGTAGACTAAAATCAAGACTAAGTCGGTAAAGAATGATGGAAGATGTATCGAGCGCCTGGATCATTTGAAAGATTATAAAGATACGGACTTATGCATTCATAACCACATCTTTTGTTTATTTGTGAATAGGACATAGGCATCTTGGAAAATGTCCTTTGACAATGCACAAGCAACGCAGCACTGCCAGGCAGTGACCCGTCACTGCTAGGTTCCTTCCACAATGGATGGATAACAGACAGACAACATAAAACCGACCCAAGGTACACAGGCTTCTGTTGGTATACGACATGTAGTTGCAGGTGAAGTTTGAGCAAATACGAACAATACACATTAAACTTCCCGCCAACGCTTCAGGCTTCTCGTTTGTTATATGATTCATACGTAAAAACTGAGTTTTCAGGTTAGCCAGTTTCCGTTGTGTACCCCGCTGCGTTTTTCTTGCCAAAAGTTGCTATATGCCAGAAGAAAAGACAGTGGGTGGACCAACGTATAGGCACTCAAACGATTGTGACATGTTGTTGGTGTACTGGCAAGTCTATGGACCAATCATGAGCCTGTTTGCGAATTGATATCTCGAAAGGCGGGGAAGAAGGGTAAGCATTGAAACCTCATACTCTCATACTCTGTACAATCAACCTTGGATCCGTCTCATTAGGTTACCTTGTTTGCCGACAAAACACGGCAGCATATCCCTCCTCAAGCATGAAGCCGCGCGCTCAGATTTGCATGGCACCACAAAGGCCCAACCCAAATGAAAAGAACACATCGGTATTTCTCGCTGGGATTACAACAAGCACCGGCGGGGCTGATTGGCGAGAGACTCTGACGAAAGCCCTGATCAATCATCCTGTGACAATCCTCAACCCAAATCGACCGGATTGGGATAGCACGTGGAAGGAGGATTTCTCAGACAAGAGGTGGGAGGAGCAAATTTGGTGGGAACTTGACATGCAAGAGGCCGCCGACATGATTGCTTTCATGTTCCACCCATCTACGGATGCTCCAATCAGTCTTATGGAACTTGGGTTGGCCGTCAAATCGGTATCAAAAAGGGTGATTGTTTGCGCTCAGGATGGCTACAGAAAGAGAGGGAATGTAGAGGCAGTCTGTGAGAGGTATGGGGCTAAGTTGGTGCACACAGAGGAGGAGCTCCGCAACGCTATACTGGCTGCCTTGGATGCAGACAACGTATAGTGGCCCTCTAATTTTTTTTTTTTTTGGTATCATCTTCTCAAACATAATGCCGAATCAAACTATATTCATTTGTTTGACCTATTTCCCACGCTTATCCTTTTCAGCCAAGATTGCTAGCGAGGTGGTGGGACAGAGAAAGAATCCATCTCTTCTGAATCAGTAAAAGGGCCAAAACATTTCCATACGGAATCTTTTCGGTCCCTTGCTTTGTGATACACCATCAGTTGTTCCACGGATCAATCCAAAGGTTATTCTCCTGGAGCCGCTAGGCAGCAGGGCATTAAAAATAAAGATGACGGCTTTGGCCTTTGACCCCCCAATAAACTTTGTTATGCGACATGTTCCCCACTTGAGGTTACACATAAATCTATCACCAAATCTCTGTCACTTGTTGAATCACTTTTCACTTTTTCTCCTTGCATCTTCCAGAAATCATTTTGCAATATGGTCGGTTTTACACTACGCAAGGGACAGGATGTTTCCCACGCTGCGCAGTTCACCAACCCTCAGCCTTTGGTCTCTCCAGATGAGATCAGCAAAAGACATGAGTATGCGGAACAGCGCGAGGACCAAATCAGAACCTATTCCACCCGCGGCGATTTCCACTTATCCGCTCAGCATGTTGCTACTATCTTGACATTGGATATTCAAAAGTTTGCTCCCGGCAAGAACCTGTCCATGGAATCATGCGAATATGACGGTCGCCATTGGGGAGGTAATTCTTGTTTTATTGTGAGAGACAGAATTGATACTATCGCCCCATTCTGTAGACACTGTAAGTCGCCATACTTTATTACTTCTCTTGGACATTTGGCTAATATTCCCTAGACATGATTCATATGCTTGGGCGCAACGCAGTCGACTTTGCCTCATCTGCACTAAAGCCCGACGCGAAGCTGGAGGACGAACCATCGCTCAGCGAAAGCAGTGTTGACACGAGTGATTTGGAGCCTGAAGAAATGGTTGAAAGATACACCCGCACGATTCCGACTCTCGAGGATCATGTTCTTGATCAAGCTGAAGGCTTAAAATGCCGCGAGCGCGATGGCAACGTCTGCATTGTAACCGGCAACTCAAACCCCAGAACTTGCCATATCATACCCTTTACCTGGAATGATACCAAGGAGCACAACAACAGGACTAGAGATGTGAAGCAAGGCGCTCACTTCTTACTTCCCATTTCTATGGAACTAGATGCGCGGTTCATCAACAACGCTTTCGAACTCGGAGGATCTGATAAAGCATGGAACCAGATTTGCCTCGACCCTGAGTTGTACGGCTGGTGGGCCAAAGGCTACTGCGCTTTCAAGTACAAAGGCGCTCAACCAATCGGCGAGGAAATGAAGATGGTGACTCTGCAGTTCCAATGGATGCCGCAGGTCAAAAAGGGGCCACAGAGAGTGATGAAAATTCACAGCGAAAGATCTGACAAGGATTGGAAAGATTTGGTCCGCGAGCTCGACAACTTCCACGCTCAAGGTCATCCGGCGCCCACTGTTGGTGGAACGACTCTTCGAGCCACTACCAAAACTGGCGAACCTCTTCGTTCCGGACACCTTATCCACGTCAAACTTTCAAAGTATGATGCCAGACGCTTCGAAATTGTCATCAAGTTTCAGTGGTACTGTATCTTGTTCACAGCTCTGAGTGGCGCTGCGGGTAACCCAGAGATGCTGTCGAACGACAAGTATCAGGATAAGGTCATGCGGTGGCTTGAGAAAAAGCCTAATGTTACTAAGGAAGAAGGTTCGAATATGGATTGATTCATTTGGACATGTATTTGTATCGTGGACACGTGATTTCCTGTTGTCTTGGGAGAATGTCGAAACTCGCAGAGCGGCGAAGAGTTTAGTGTTTTGAACAGAATTTGACATCTTGATTCGTTTTTAGATACATCGTGGTTCATCTGCTTCATTAACGGAACATTCTCTCAAGTTCCCCATCCATGATACAGATTTAGATTCTACGCAAAAATAAACCCTTTCCTAAAACCTTATTGTATCATGCCCAGACAACATGGTTCTCTACGATTCTCAGCTACAAACTTAAAACCATTGACCAGTCACCAACGTTAAGAAGAAAAATAATTTTTATAAACATCTCTTTGCGTTACTATCCACCACAAATAAAAATCTACCACTCTGGCAACCTCAGGTAATATCGTATGCTTTTCTTCTGTAGACTCATGCCTCCTCTGTGCCTCCTTGTCTTGAGGGCTCTCCGGTGGAGGGGCACTCATACGTGTTTTCGCTTCAGCGTGACAGGCTTCAGCAGCTCATAAGAGTTTAGGGGTATTGGTTCAGCACTCCTACCTATACATATCGTCCAAAACGGGTCTCGCAGTAGTTTTAATCCGGATGCGTTGACTCGATAGAGATTCGTAAGCCGCTTTGAGTCGGGAAGGGCAAGGATACTGCCCATAAAAGAACGACGGTCGCGAATGCTGAGTTTCCGGGTCTCAAACTGCTCGATCGAGGTCGGCAGCATGTTGACAAAGTCGAAATCCAAAGGGCTGGGAACGACGGGCGGTTCTCCTTCCCTTGGTATACTCAAAGAGTGAAACTCGACGCTCAAGGACAACTTCTTGAGACGTGTCAGGTACTGGAGTGATCCGATGTTGTTGGTCACCCATGCCTGCTCTTGAACCGCTCGATCACCTTGCCCAGCCTGCGCCCACCTCCGAGATGACTTTATCTGAATGTCGAGGCTCTCCAGAGCAGGGCAGTTCTGAAGCCAGTCTCCGAATCTATAGCCGAAGGGATCACACCTTGTGTTTGACATTGTGATGACCTTGATTTTAAGGAAGCGCAGATTCTGGCATGCTGATAACATGCTTTTCAAGGTGCCAGGTGTGATCCATTGGAATTCCGCATCAAGCCTCTCGAGTCGCTTGCAGGCATTGCTTGGCATCTCCAGGTCGTCGCTGGAACTTGGTACACCACAGGACGTGTCGCGGATGGTCAATGTTTTGAGAAACGGGAGCTGGAAAAGAATAATAAAGTTTTGCCGAATAGAATATGGTCCCTTATCTGAAGAAGGCCCGATGTCGACTCTCGTCAGCCGAGACAACCGCTCTGGCTCACTCTCTATATGCTCCAGGATCCGACCCGAGACGACTGGCATATGGTTCATAGGACTGATGGTGAGTCTGTGGAGCCTGGGAAGTAGATATAGCCATTGTCCAGCTGCCAAATCGTAATCGGATTCTCGTCCAAGTTCCACTTCAAATAACTGTGGATATAATTCTGTAAACTTCTCGTTAGCCATAGCGATGGCTTTGAAGTCTTGGGCCACTTTGATCGCTTTATCGTCAAAGGGAAAATAGAGCTCCTGAACTAGCCGACAAAGACTTGGGAAGTGTAAAAGCGTCCTAAGACACTTAAGTGACCGCCCGTCGACACAGCGATACAGGACTGTTTGGGCGAGACTTCCAAAGCGCCGTGAGGTCAAGCAAGCATTATAGAGGGTTCTGTTTGCTTCTTTGCTGCGGATAGGCTTATCGGTATCTTGTACCTTGGACAGGATGTTCAGAAGGACCTCGTCAGGAAGCCATATCGCCGTAGGCTCCGGTACATTCATGATGAGGATGCCCGCGGGGTTTGAGAGTGAAGAAGTGAGAGGATGGGAAAGAAAATGGGAAGAGGGGAGGAAAATGCAGGAGAGGGCAAACAAAAGAAATGTGAGGAGACTATGGCAAGCCACAGGTGGTACAGGTATGTACAAACAAGATCGACACACTGTGGGACATCAGTAGATTTACCACAAATTATGACACCAGTGAAAATACTGACCATGCTTTCGGGAGTCAATCCCTCGACTATGAGTTCAGCAATCTTCATACAGCATCTTCTCATGCTTTTAAGAACAATAACCCGTAGCGTGCGAATTGGACCATGGCCCAACAGCCAGACGCAAACAAAACGAAATACATCCCCGCATAACACCCGTTGCCCAATCACCAAGAGCGAGATAGCCTATCAGCATGTTGTTGAGGCTTACATGGTGACACAAGTGTTGGCTTGGCAGCAAATGTGGCTTTTTGTAAGATTGATCGTCCGCGCTAGCCAGGATGCCTCGTCAATCGACATTGAGGCAGCTGATGGAATGATAATAATGGCTACTGAAAGCCTTGGTTGTAGACTAGTAGTCATTCGCAGTCGATCCATATAAATGAACACCTCGCTCAAGAACTTCAATCTCGTCACCCACTTGAACATACAGACTCTCGGCATTCTTTGCAGCCTCGTGCAAGCCGGCATCTTCTGGGACACAGTGCATGCCAAGGTATCCAAGAGCCCTCGGATTTCCATCCTCGACCGTTCGATACTTGACAAGCGTTGAACTTGGCTGTGCATTGCCGCGTGTCTTATCTCCATCCGGTTTATCTGTATCAAATTTACCCGTGACAGGATTCACGTTTGGCATAGTGCAGCGTGATGTTCGACAAACGACAGAAAACGAAGGTGCTGCGCCGGGATGCCGCTTTGGAATAACGCGATATCGCTTCCATGCTTCTTCGTCAAACGCTGGAGCGCCTGTGATCCAAATATTTGCGCGGAAACGAAGCGCGTTGAGGGGTTGGTTTTCTTTAGGAAGAAGTGCTGAAACGGCATGGACGGAGGCGAGATTGTTCACGTTTACGGGTTGTTGGTCTGTGTAACCGTGAACAGCCGGTTTGCCGATATATTCCAACGGTGCGAGGTTCTTCTCGGTTGGCACTAGAGTATTTGGTGTGCAGCGCAAAAGAGTGAGGCTTTGGTGTTCGGGGATGTTGAGGAAGCGTTTAAGTTTGGGAATAACTGCAGCAACTGTTGGTGCTTTTCCCATGTCTAAGCCCTTTGCTTCTCGTGAATGAATGGCAAAGGTCTTCATCGTGATTTTGTGCTCTCTCAGGTAACTTTCGTCGGGACTCAGCGGGACGAATGCAGAGACTTCCCCGGGACGGGGAAACACCATCGATTTAAGCTGGTCAATCCAACTCGGAGGATCTGGGTCTGGGAACTTGAAGACGAGGCACCCAACTGAGTCGAAAGATGGGTCACCTGTATTGCTATCTTCCCTTCTGAGCCATAACTCAGTCTTGATTTGTGACATGAGCGGTTTGGTGCGTTGACTGATGAATCGCCATATTGGACCTCCTTCTGACTCTGCTCGATTGACTTCCGTTGCTAAAGCAAAACATCGGTCCCAAACAAACCCACTCTTGATGACTTGTGCGCGGTTCAATTCGACGGGGGCACATGATTTGATGGGATGCACAAAGATTGCTTTGATACGAATTGGATTATTGCTTTCAGCGTTCTGGGGAAGGTCGTATTTGGTATCAGTTTGGTCGCTCATATTGCTTGCTGATACGCCTTCTCTCCGAAGATTGCGAAGCTCTTTTGGCGTTGAGGGGACTTTTTGAAGCCATAGGATGAAGAGGCTGCCCAATAAAATGGCTATTGTCAAGGTCGTTGAGGTCAGGCTTAATTGGCCGACAATCTCATTGACATAGTTAGTGTTGTCCATTGTCTCATGTATCCAAAAGCCTTTGTTGATGTCAAGTCTAAAGATTGTGAGTCAAGAGAAGACCCCTCACAAGCTAAGGTGCGTTGTGAATGCCGAAGGCTTACACTAACATTGGTGCCGAAGCAGGCCCACTAACATTATTCCTAGTGGGGTAACAATGAGGAATCATTTTCTCTGACCTTCGCCTGGAGTTGGTGGTCAGCAAATTAAGAATGGAAGCAATTGAACGTTCAGTGTTTTTAAGTGATACAATGTCTATTGTTATTCAGTAACCACAAGATGTCTAAATTCACTAAACTAATACCTCCAACATGAGAAATCCAGAACACCACATTTATGCAGAGAAAACATATACAATCATAACCTCAATTCAATCATTCATCCCAGTCCAAGCATCATTTAAAGAATCAACAAGCTTCCAAATACACCAGAAACAAGCACCATACCCAAGCTTGCAGCAATCTTGAAGGCATCAGACTGAGCCGCGCCAGTAGACGACGCGCCATCTGAACCAGAACTGGAGCTACCAGTCTCCTCAGAGTCACCGCTATCACTGGTCTCAGGCTTGAAAGGCTTGACTGCGCGTGTGCTGCGAGAAGAACCAGTTTCCTCTGTCTCAGTGTCGGAGGGGGTACCAGAGTCAGTGGCCAGCACTTCATCGTCGGTTTCCGCGGCCTTGGACTTTCCAGCGCGTCGGGCACCTGTCGCTGAAGGATCATCTCCAGCTGGCTTATCAGCCTGAGCAGCGCCTGTGTTGTCAGGTGCATCGTTTCCAGCCGGAGAAGCACCAGGCTTCGAGTCGCCGGCAGGCTTTGGCTTGTCCCCAGCATCACCGCCAGCGCCCTCAGCAGGCTTGTCATCCGCAGGCTTAGCAGGCTTCTGAACGGCAGGAGGTGCGGGAGGAGCCGTAGTAGGAACCTGAAGCTTGCCATCTGAAACTTGACTAACAGGTGGAGCAGTAATGATAGGCATTTCCATATCATCACAAGGCGTTGTGCGAACCTGAACCTGTCCATCACCAATCTGGCACATAGGAACAGCAATAGTTGTAGGGACCTCCCTCGTGGTACCGTCAGAAACAACAGTTACAACAGTCGTCGCAACGACACTGCTTCCCACGATTCTCTTCTTAGGGGAATTTTTTGCACTCTTGCCACCACAGGGCATGACGCCGAACTCAACAGGTTCACACTGCTCGGCCCAGTTGCGGTCGTAAAGGTTGTAGAAGTCGCCGGATTGGCATTGCCAGAAGATTGCTGAGGAGCCAAAGGCAAGGGTTCCATTGGAACAGACTGAGAAACCGGATGTGTAGATTGCGCCAGCTTGGACGGGCTTGTCGAATTGGAATTGGTAGCTTTCAGAGATATAGCCTGTTCGATCTTTTGCGTCCTTGAGAACGCCATCCTTGAGGTTCAAGACGAGAACGCCTTCACCATTGCATGATCGCTTTTGTTTGTTAGTCAATCGTCGTGCTTGAAAGTAGGGTCTTGCTTACCTCGGTGACATCGCGCTTTGCGTTTCCGGGTTTAAAAATTGTGACTTCGAATTGACCACCGTAAGAGGTTGAGCAGCCCTTCGGAGGCTTGCCCTTGGGGGCGATATCTTCTGTGATAGCTTGGGGGATGGCGAAGGCTGTGGCTGCCAGAGCCAGGAAAGCCAGTGATGTTCTCATCTTCAAGTCTAATTATGTGAAAAATAATGCTTCAAGAGAAGAGATAAAAGACAGTTGCCTCTGTGACTGTTTGGTTTGTAGTGATGATGAGTCTCTTCAATTGAGAGAAATGGCCTGCTTGATATACACGGCGTAGTACTCCACCCTTCTCATCTTCGTATCGATACTGCATTATTCACGCGTCAACCCGTGTGGCTGGTAAGTCTAGAATTACGGTACTGAATAATGCGATAACCATTAAAACGCTTTGTCGGCAGTCATACATACCAGTTGCTCAGCTTTTCAGCGCCTGGCTGTGGCGGAAAACCACTAGTAAAGCAGGGAGAGCCATATCGTCTGGGCTTCGTTCACGAGCGTGGTTGGACGCCTGCAGAGCAAAGTGCTGAAACGCGCTAAGTAAAGAGAGAACTTTGCGCGCCGGAATTTTTTGTATCGATTTGAATGGTAGCGTGTTTGAGGGAGGCAAGATGGGTTGACAGGAATGGATAAGGGGCTAGACGACCTCAATGTCTCACTTTAGACGGGTCAAGGGATCGAATTAATTGGCCCGGTTAGAACAATGGCGAAGTCCCAAAGCTCGATATTTTACAATTAATGATAGCATGGAATTAATTGAGTGGTTGCAATAGCATTATTCCCAACGCGTTATTATGTTTCGCGTGATAGTTGTTCCAATAATTTACCTTCCGATCAGTTCGCTGCGTCAACCACCAACGGCGTATCGCGAAATGGCTACGTAGCTCGCGATCAAACATATGGCTAAAATCACCTCAATAATGATTTTTCCTCCTGGTGATAATTCAGTTACTGTCGATTTCCGAATCAAAGAACGTGATAGCTCTCGATCATCAGGGGAGACGCAAGGGAGTGGCGCTGAGACATGATCGACCCTTACGCCAGGGGCCAAACCAGCTTCCAGGGAGCTGACAGGTTACTTGAAGAATGTGGCTGGCAATATATTAAAATCCTTGAGCTGATCGGGAGAATCGGGTAGCTGAGGTTTGATTCCGCTGCACGTTGATTCATCCGTCATCTGTTACTTGCATCAGCAAGGCAGGACATGTAAGCTGAGATTTCCGCCAACATTTGAAATGTTGTCAGCTGTCATGGTGTCTCATATGTCTCAATTTGATACGGTCAAACTGCAGAGAGTCTTAGAAAGTCGTGCCATTGACTAACATCCGATGCGTGACAACATAACAGATCTATCTGACTACACGAAGCTTCAATCATTCTGTCCCTAAAGCTTCTCGTCTATTACTCTGAGCCAGCTGCTGCTCCAGTATCTTCTCCAAAATCTTCATCAGCAGCTGGGGCTCAGTCTGATGAGGCGAGTGTCCTGTATCAAGCTCAAAAGCAGGGACAGGCCGATCCCCATTCTCTTCGAGTCGTGTGATGAACTGCCGCTGAGCAAGTTCCGGAACAAGAATATCCTTTCGAGTTATAATATAGCTGGATGTGATGAGTTTATGGAAACCATCGTATGTCTGCTCATCGCTGAAGACCCTCATGGCCTGAGACCTTTGAGGCTGCTTGAGCTAGCCGCATGCCTTGCTCCTTCGTGAGATCGCTGTAAAAGCACATGGCTGTTTCTTCATCACATACTAGGTATTCACCCTTTATAATCTGTATCGGTTTGGGTCAGGCTCCACAGACAAGTGCAACATACCTCGCGGCGGGGATAACGGCCTGGGTTTGACTCATACAATCCCCGAGTACTTTTACCTGGCGGTGCAAAGATCGCAGCCAGAAAGACTAGGCGGGTTATACCACCTTTGAGTCCAACCTTTTCTCTTTCAACGCGACTCAAGCCGCGAGTTGCTTCTGTTCCAACCATGCCGCCATATGAGTGCATAAGCGATACCACGTCGTTTCCTTGATAGATATGGTTGGACAGAACTGATGAAGCTTCCTTCACATCATCGGCTAAGCTTGGCGCAGGATCAACCCTTTCTTTACGTGAAGACTGAAGGGCAACAACATCGACGGGGTAGCCTTTGTCTTGGACAGATTTCTGTATGGTGCTCCAGAAGCGAGGTAAGCTGAAGTTGCCAGGTACTATGACCAAGGTGGGCCGTGCAGCCGCACGAATGGCAGCCATATCTGAACGTTTTTCAAAGCGACAAATACCTTGATGGATCTCGAGGCATTATTTAAATCTTCGGGGTTTTGCTACATTCAAGTTCTTGAGGGGTAAAAGAAAGATTCAGGCGGAGGTGGGAATTAGAGCCGAAGGATTCTGTGATGTAACAGAGCTTATGTCAAACTTCGACGTTTCAAGTTCAAGAAGGGAAATTGGCATCAGGTTAGTTTTTCCTGGCCTCAAAGTAGTTTCTTTAGCAGTTTTAACCACTCTTTCAGCGTACTACCGTACATGAAATATTCAAACTTCTTTTCTGGTCAACTCTCTACCAAGATCCTTCCTGATATAAACCTCATTAAACAATCGCAGATAGCTGTTGGTCTGGAAAGGCTCAAAAGCATCAACCATACTCTGGTCTCGGCCCTCAGTAAGATGGACAACGCGCCAAGTGTTGACTGGTTTCTCCTCGGTCCCAACAACACCATGTTCAACATGGAAGATTGGCTGCTTCTCACCACTCGTGAGCTTACTACCATTCTGAAGCGTCAATTCCGGAATTCCGAGGAAGATTGCATTCTGATTGGCATGGTCAAGGCAGACACGCTCAATTACAGTAGCATACTCCTCTGGGTCTTTCCAAGTTCTCTGTGCTGTGATGCGAATGAAGTACTCAAACTAGCCAGACTTGCTGTGATCAAGATTCTGCAGGCTTCTTGGCTGTACCAGGTGACAAAGGTACTTGTCTGGATGATGGGCTTTTTTTTATTTCCATGTCCCAAAGCTGGGTCTTGGTGTAAGTGAATGGCTTGTCGACCTTGTAGTGGTTTGCAATGGTTGCGTTGACGTCGGAGTCTGGGGTTGTGATGGTCGTATTCTTTGGGTCAGACCAGGTGGCTTAGAATTCTTTGAGATAGCTCATGTTTGCGAGACAAAGTGACAATAGGAAGATTCAATCTTTGAGATTCGGATTGAGGTCTGCTGTGAAAACATGCCCTCGCCGCACATTGCTCTTAGATTTATACATCGCATATTGCAAGAAACATCTGAACTGATTAGTTATTTCTCAACCTGAAGACTGTCACTGTTACACTGCGCATCACCCTTCTTTGACATGTTAGTCCTGTAGCAAATCAAAGCTCGGCGCTCGTATTAGCATATGTCACATGCGTCAGCTTTGTCAAATGCTATTGTAATCACCAACTGGACACCACTCAAAGATTTGTAGTGTCATAGTATTACACATAATTATCGCCATGAACCAACCAGTATTTAGAAAGATTCGAATAGCAAAAAGAACATTGCAGACTTCGAAGGGGGCAAAAAGAGGCATAATAGTGGAATCTAACCACCGAAGTTGGACGAACAGGGAATCGAACCCTGGACCACTCCCAGAGGTGGGCCTTTCTGAGTAAGGAACATGCTAAGGGAGTATTATACCACTAAACCATTCGCCCTGAATTGCTTTCTGATTGGCTGAAGTTTCTTAATAATATTTGGGGCTATACTTTGACCATGGAAAACTGCTAGCGCTTGGTCTTTGGTCGAAATTTCTAGGCCAGATCAATCGATATAGACAAAGCAGATTGTGATAGCTATTTGAGCCTACTTTTGAGCTGAGTAATTTCCCTACCTAAGAAATGCATGACTGGCCATATGAATAGTCTACTTTGCAGGAAGAAACTTGGTCAGCCAGAAAAGTACAGTGGGACAAGTGTGGATGTTCTTTGGCAGTTGACGTTGAGACAATGGTTAAACCACTGGAAAATTAAAAGATTTAACGAGCAAATATTCAAGATAACCCATTTTTGAGTACTCCGACACCGGATGTAAGATTAAATTATCGAATAAGCCTTGTTGCAAGCTCGGCGATCGAGATAGGTTGCATAGGGTAAGCTCCGAGACAGCGGGGTTTCGAGCCCGACGGATTGATTGAGTCACCACTAGTGTATTTCTGATATATAATACCATTGTTGATCTCTGAAACTTTACCACGCCGTTGATCTTATCTATATCTCTGTATATCTAAAGTAAAATCGCATGCCATCATGCCTTCCCCTCGCATTGGTTGGATCGGTACGTTCAACCCTCCTCGACACTACCATGACGCTGACATGAATCCAGGCCTGGGATCAATGGGCCTTCCCATGGCAACAAACCTCCAAAAGCACCTATCTTCAACAGATGCTCCTAATCTGACTTACTACAGCAGAACCATCTCTCGCGGTGACTCTCTCAAAGACCTTAGCGCTCAACCCGCACCTTCAGCTAGAGATCTTGTCACAAACTGTGACATTGTCTTCCTTTCTCTAAGTGATGATGCAGCTCTCGAAGCAACCCTGGACAACATCATTGACGCAGAATTCTCTGATCAACTTGTTGGAAAGGTTATCGCAGACACGTCAACTGTCCATCCAGATTCTTCAGCTAAAGCTCAAGCTCGATTAAATGAAAAAGGCGCTCAGTTTATTGCTTCTCCTGTCTTTGGTGCAAGCCCAATTGCAGCTCAAGGGAAGTTGCTGTGGATTGTTGCTGGACCTGATGATGCAGTGCTGAAGATCAGTCCGTATTTGGAGGGCGTTATGGGAAGAGGTGTGATTCGAGTTGGAGAGGATGTGAGACTGTCGAGTAAGATGAAGACAGCAGGGTGAGTACTCTCATCTGCCACCCATGCACGACTAATGATGAGACAGAAACTTTATCACTGCTGGTATGATGGAAGTCGTAGCAGAAGCCCATGTCCTAGCAGAAAAGTCCGGTCTAGGCAGCAAAAACCTCGAAGCTTTGATCGAGCAACAATACGGACCTCTGGCACTTTCGATGTCTCAACGACTTACTACCGGAGCTTACATGCCAGCGCGGGGTGATCGACCATGGTCTGACCTAAACCTTGCTATAAAAGATGTTGGCCATGGAATTGCTCTAGCTGAGCAGTCTGGTGCCAAGCTGGAAGTTGCAGAAGTTGCTATCAAACATTTGAAAGATGCAAAACAATTCTCTGAATCTGAAGGAAGATCACTTGATTCATCTTCTATGTATGGAATACTGAGAAAAGAGGCTGGGTTGACTTTTGAGACGGATCTTGTCAAGGAACGGGATGAGAAGAAGTAACGAGAGAAATATGACTGATATCAGTCCGTGTTATCATTAATTCGGTACAGATGCGCCCAATAGCTATCTAATAAATATCTAACGAGTGATTCGCTTTGTGTTTTGCCATTCATACCATCATTATCATCCATAGTTAACCGGGTATCGCAACATTACTCATAGTGCAGCTTTGCCTCTAGACTCAAATGGCATCATCAACACCAACAGTCCAGCGGCTATGAACAGTGCACCACTTGTGTAAACAGGGGCAGATGTTTTTAAGTTTGCAAAGATGGCAATGATGGGCTTTTAAGTTAGTACTAGACAGAGATGAGGTTCAAAGGTGGACTTACTGCCATGATTCCAAAGATTCTGTTGCAAGACGCGCACAAAGCATTACCCGTTCCACGATGAGGTGTAGGAAACAGCTCGGGTGTGAAAGAGTAAAGAACAGCGTACATGATGTTGCTAAAGAAGTTGAAAGCACATTGCCAGCCGAGCAAAGCATCGCTCGTTGTTGCAGTCGTGGAGCAGTACAGAAAAACGCCGGTGAGTATAGTGCTGAGTGACAATGTGCCTTTTCGTCCCAGTCGTGGTAATTCGACAAGCCAACCTCCCAGGAGCGCACCTGGTACACCAAGAACAGCAATGATAAGACTGTTTCGATATGTAAGGTATGTACTTCCATCGCCAAAGTCAGCACCCTTTGTCGCTTGGATATACGGAATGAAGGCGTTGTAGAGGGGATATCCAAGACCGATGAGAGCCCAAACCGCCATGATCAATCCTGTACTGAGACCGAGTTTTCTCGTAACGAAGAGGGCCTTGATATGCGACAAGTCAACCTTCTCTAGGTATCTCTTCAATGCTGCGCTCGTATCTGTCTGTGCAACATAACCTTCCGGTTCACAAGCCTTCAAATCCTCAAGACTTAGTGTCGACGTCTTTCCATTCTTCTTGGCAACAGTATGCACAACCCTCACAGCCTCTTCATCACGTCCCTTGCTCATGAGATACTTGGGCGACTCATAAATTTTGAACAGAACAAAGCGGGCAAGAAACATGAGAAGAGTTAATCCACCAACGGTGATGGTAAAATATCGCCAGCCCATGTTATCGCTTCGTCGGCAGACTGTATCTTGCTCGCAGGTAAAATTGCCTAGAAGAGGCCATGCGATGAGGGTTCCGATGACTTGAGCAATCGCCCAATCGATGGAAAGAATGGTGAGGAGGTACTGATGCGACGCTGGTAGGAACTCAAGAAAAATAGCAGAGTCGACTGGTAAATTTCCACCAACACCGAAGGACCATAATGCGTCGAAAACACCAATGGCTGCGAAATTGGGAGCGCTGGCTGAAATGAGACCCCAAACAGCTGTAAGTCCAAGTGTGATGTTGAATGCCCATTTTCGACCAACTAACAAAAATTAATAAGCAGGAATTGAAGGGTACTGGCTGGGGCGACTTACAAACATCACAACCAAACCCCCAAAACATGGCACCGGCTAAAAGGCCAATATTCTGCGCCAGAGTAAGATATGGCGGATTGCTTACACTGAACTCATTGGCAACGGGGGTAAGAATAAGCGACGTGACGATTGGCCAGAGATTATCACTCGCCCAGCCAAAGCCTATGACGACGAAAAGCTCCCACTGATACCGCCCCATGCCGAGATCTTGAATCTGACATTGTTAACGCCCAACCACTCAATAAAATAAGATGAGAAAAACTTACAGCGCGGTTCAGAATACGAGCTTTTGCCTCATAAACTGGATCAAGGGCTCCTTTCGGAATAATCGCTTCATCATCAGCAGCGTCAACAAGACTATTATTCCTCCTCTCATCATTATTAATCGCCCCGTAGGCTTTACGCTCTTCTTCTTTGTCAGCCATGGTGTAAGAGGCAGCGTCGTGGGACTGAGATTTCAAGAGACGACCAGCCTCTGAGTTTTCGGCTGGCGGCATGGTTAAGTTATATTATCAGGTACGAAACAAAAGGGCAAGAGATCGTCAGTGGCTTGAGATAGAAAAGGAGAAAAAAAACAAGAACTCCCTGGCGGTTGCGAGGTCGCGGGGTTTGATGGTGCAATTCTTGTCACTAACCCACTCTTGTCTTGTGCGCGGGGGGCTCGCGTGCCACATTCGGTGATCTACGCTTCTTGTGACAGGGATCGTGGTGATGCCGCTTATTTTATGGCGTCACTTGTTGGAGTCATCGATTTGATGTGAGTAAGCATCGTATGGTCTTCCGGCCTCCTCCAAGCAAAATAAGCACTCTAAGCACTTGTATAAGAACTGCGAATTATATAAAGACTCAGGAGTTCTTCGGATCCCGAGGCTCTTGGCTCTGTTGATCTTCCAGTGCTGATCGGTTGATCCGTCACACTAAACACTGTCCTCCAATGCCGGACTCCCCGTTGGAGCCACCTAAAATTACACTAGCTTATCGAGATGACCTTCCACAGAAGGAAATAAAGATTACAAAATTTCAGAGAGATATCACATTGGATCGGTTATGATAGGTTCGCCTTGTTATTGACGTAACCCCAGCTTTTTCAGCCGCGGCACATCCTGGTCAATTTTCACGTTCAGTATGACCACTAACGTGGGGTTTCTGAGGGTGATGAGGGCACGAGAACATAAACGGGTTTAGTCACCAAACAAAGATACAAACGTGAGATATTTTAGCGCTCTAGCTAATCCAGTTTCTCTTTATGTGTGGTGTTCCTTTCCATGGTTTATAAATTTCGCCTTAATATTGTTTCGTTCTTCAAGAGATATTAGATGGATCGTCCGGGTGCGCTCCGACAAACCCCCACGCATCAGCACATCCTTCTCCGCTCAGCCCAACGCTTGCAGCAACAGTTCCCATTCAATAACCGGTAAGATTGTTCCGAGGCCCATAATTCGTCAATTGCTCGTCAATATCGTCCGAGAACCAACCCATCATTTGTCAGCAGCTAGTCGTGGAGAAAAGTCTCTTAACTATGGGGTTTTCACCCTTATGGTACGAACTGAGAGCTCACAGGTGTAAGTTGGAGGGTAACATAAAGATTCGTAGCCAAGATTAGAAACACTTTTTAAGAAATTGACAACCAAACCCATTTTAAGTCTCAGACTATTTGTTACAAGCTAGCTTAAGCTGGGGCGTAAACTGTAAATTGCTGTTAAAGTTAGGATATGCTCAGCAATTTTGCTCAATCCCGGGAAAGAGCTCTGCCATGATCTGCAGTCTCAACACTCTAAACTGCGATATACTTCTCTGATTGTACGTTATCTTCGACTGTCGTCATGGTGCGGAAAACTGCCAGAAGAAATGAATATCTGACTGTTGAGAAACAACAATTGCTCCCTGCCAATACATTGGTGTGAGGCTCGAGTAGCTAAACTTCTGTCGAGGCTGATTCAGTTGGTTGCGACTCAAAAGAACAGCTATCAATTGCCTTCGAGCTGCCCAATTGCTGGCTCCATTTCAAAGCCCTTGTTAGAATCTGCAGCCCCAATTGGTGACCGGCCTACATGAAGTCAGTTGAGTGTCGAGTGGCTGAAATCAGCCTGATCAGGCTCTTCCCCTCCAGCTCAGAACCTGAACAGATTTTCTTCAATCAACTCATCAAGCTAGTAGCCAGTATGCCTCCAACTATGCTGCGTCGTCCGAGGACACGTGACGAATTCGAGATTGCCATTATATGCGCCCTGAGCCTTGAGGCTGACGCTGTGATTGCCTTGTTCGATCATCACTGGGATGAAGATGACAAACCTTCCTTTGGGAAAGCGGGTGGTGACCCAAATTCATACTCTACGGGCGTTCTTGGGTGTTCACAACGTGGTAATAGCACACCTTCCTGGCATGGGGAAGATTGCGGCAGGGAACATCGCTGCCTTCTGTCGCATGAGTTTTCCCAATATCACCCTCGCCCTTGTTGTTGGTATCTGCGGTGGAGCGCCTTTCTACGACAATAAGAGGATTTTTCTCGGCGACGTTATAATCAGCACTGGTGTTGTGCAGTTTGACTTTGGCCGTCAATTCCCAGACAGATTCGAAATGAAGGATACTTTAAGCGACAGTCCAGGGAGACCGAACTTGGAGATCAGGAATCTCTTGGCCAAGCTCACCACGGTAAGGCAAAGAGAAAAACTGAGAAAGGAGACCAAGAAATACGTTGACCTTCTCCGTGTCACATATCCTGGTCGTTGGCAAGACGTATTGCTCCCAGCAGATTATCGACACAAGCACCGAGACTCATATCTGTGCGCTATCTGCGCCTCCTGTCGAAACTACACAGACCCCGTCTGTCCAGAAGCACTTAAAGCGTCCTGTCAAGAACTTGGATGCGAGATAAAGCGATACGTACGTGAGGCTGAAGGAGACGGAGACTGGCAAGAGCCAGCTCCAATGATACACTTTGGCACGTTTGCCTCTGGGGATACTGTGATGAAATCGGGGAGAGAAAGAGACCGGCTTATACAGGAGAAGAGAGTGATAGGATTTGAGATGGAGAGCGTTGGGGTATGGGAAGTTTTCCCTTGTGTCGTCATTAAGGGAGTTTGCGACTATGCCGACAACCACAAGAACAAAGACTGGCAAGAGTATAGCGCTGGAGCCGCCGCTGCATCTACGAAAGCATTTCTTAGACACTGGGACTCTACTATGCAGTGAGTTCTCTCTTTGCATTGAATATCTGCGTGGTTCAAGGCTGACTATGGTTAGAGACGTTAATGGAAGAGCTGAAGAAAAGGAACTACGAGAGCATATTCTCAAAGCTCTCTATTTTCCGGAGATGAGCGAAAGGAAAGGTATAATCTCCTCTGAGACACCATCCACACTTGAATGGATTTTTGGAGAGCACTCGTGGGGTTACGGCGACATATACTATGATCAAAGGCCTATAAAAGCCATGGGCGGGTCGGCAAATGTGCATTTCGATCCGCGAGAGCCTATTGAAGAGATTAATGATGATTCCGGAAAGAAAACTTCTGGCACCGTTCCTGGTTTTCAGTACTCAAATCATGACTTTTACGAAGGAGTTCCTCTAATACCGTCACTGCAAGAAAGACACGGTAACTTCAAGTCTTGGCTCAAAACCGATCACCCGGTCTACTGGATAAGTGGCAAACCGGGATCCGGAAAGAGCACATTAGTGAAATTTCTTTTATCCGACTCTAGAACAATTAGGGAATTAAGAGTCTGGCGCGAGAACGTTATCATTCTCTCTCACTTCTTTTGGAAACCCGGGAACTTCTTGCAACGATCTTTCAAAGGCCTTCTTTGTTCTTTAGTCTACCAGCTGCTATCTAACGACACCGGGTTTCTGACCTACTTTGGCGACAAAACGGTCATATTGCGCAAGATGTCGCCATCAGACTGGGATGTAAAAGAGCTTTACAGTCTGATCTACAGGTATCGAGACCAAGCGCTTCAACCTCTTTGTATCTTCATTGATGCCTTGGATGAGGCTTTACCAGGACAAGATACACTAGACACTCTCCACCTGTTGAATTCTATTGTCTCCCCAAGAATCAAAATTTGCATTTCAAGCCGTCCAGAACAACTATTTCAACTTCACTTCTCACAACATCCCCATCTCCAAATGCATGAGTTGACAAAGCTTGATATAGTCAAGTACTGTGAGACGACTCTAAGGCATTCAACAGTATCAAGGCTTCAATACCGAGAATTCTCAGATCTAGCCTGGCAAGTTGCAGAGTTGGCCGATGGTATCTTCTTATGGGTAGTGATGGTTACGCAGTCTTTGATTGGAGGAATCAATAACGGCGACTCCACATACAAGATTCAACAGCGTATCAACACGATGCCCAAAGATCTCATGGATTTATACCGAGACATTGTGTTGCGCTCAGCTGCAGATCTACCTATATACCGGCAATATGTGTCCATGGCTATCAACCTGATGTATGTTGCATCTTTCAGAGAATCTCCCTTCTCAAAGGTGACAGTTTTTGAGTGTATGATGGCCATGGAACCGGATTTACTGGATAGATATGCAATCCAAGGGGACCCAATCTCACGGGCGCAGCTTGACGCAAAGACAGCCATAATAAGGAACTACTTGCACGCTGGTTGCTCTGGACTTCTGGAGGTTAACCCCGAAAGCGGCACTGTGGAGATTTCTCATAGATCCGCACAAGAATTCGTCTTTGACACCGAAGAAGGTCACGGCCTCTGGCAGCCTTGTGACATATCTCAAGAAGCACTTTTGACTCGAAGCTTCAAAGCTTTACTAGCCAAAAGCAGACTTCGAGTGAGAATGAAGACCCGTAGCTTGTTCATTATGCTAAATAGCTGGAAGAAATCACAGGAGCTTCCTACCGGGCTTGCAGACTATTTTCTAGACCTGATGCTGATAAGTTTCCAGAAGGGCTTCATATCTCATCCAAAGATGTGGGTTCCAAAGACGTATGTTCGCCGTCAGAATGAGCCAAAAGATCACCTGGCCCGCTTCGTGCTGTGTGCATTTCGCTGTCGTCATCGTTCGTTTGCGATCAGAAGTTTGGATGCAGTCGAGGATCAAGGTGCCCATGACACGATTTGTGTTATTCTCGAGAGCCTATGTGATACATCTTGGCTCGATGACCCTAAGGTACTGCCTGAAACTTGGGTCGATAACCCCAAAGTACTGATTAAAACTTGTGAATACATCTTTGAGCGCGGTTACAGTCCAAACTGGACTATGCCAGCAAGAATTATGAATTACCCCCTCGGAAGCCTTTGGTTCAGATTCCTCATAATGATTCTCAAATGGATGATGAGGTCGTGGTATCATTTTAAGGGTCAACCAAAGCTGGCTTCCTCTGTTATAGAAATATTTGACCCTTTTTATCGGGCGGGTGCTTTCATGAAGACTACGTTTCCAGTGTATTTGGGATCAAAGGTACCGGAGGATGGCATTGAGGTAAGAGGCGCCATGACCTTCCGCTCTTGGACAGAACTGACTCTAAACAATACATCGGCAGTATGGTGTCGACCGACTATTCCATCTGGCAGACGCATTAGCCCCTGGCACTAAGCCGTGGCTCCCTGTCGGAACGAGATTCATGATCATTGAGATGGATGCGAGGGCGCTGATGGAAATCATTTTCAGCTGGGCGTACCAACCTGCTGATCCGAGAGAAGCAATATGCGTTGCTGGGGCCCCCGGATATATGAAAGCGTTGGCATTTGGAAGCCCTAAAAGTGGAATTTACCCCGTTCAACTTGACTGGGTTTCCTCCAGGCTCATAGCACTTGCTAGATCAGCCATCTCATTTCATGTAAACCCAGCAAGTTACAGAGCAGAGGTTTTGAAGAGCTTCGATGAAAATATGAGAGAAGTGGAGCCTTATTGTGTTCCAACAAAAGAAGACTTGTTTTGGAAGGGATTTAGAATCTGGTCGCCATGGTATTAGAGGCTCCAAGGATTTTCAGGTTGCAACCTTGGGCAGGCCACTGAGTTTCATTCTTCGAGTTACAAATACTAGGTACTTGTTTAAAGCCTCCGCATATACCTACTTCCCAGTTTAATAGTCTATGACCCTGCTTGAAATTCATCACTCTTACACCTAATCCAGTCCCCCATCACCAATATCCTTGCTAACACCCACACATTACAACTTCAACACTTAACCAGCACCGCTTCCTACTCCTTATTATATCCTGACTCAGTTCTATCAACTCCCATACCATCTCCTTGGGGCCGGATATGTACGTCCTTCACTACGATGAAAGCGGTGGACCAGCTGAGGATGATGCACTGATCCGCACCTTCAACGCTCTCGCCGCTGGCAAGTTTCTCATGGACTGTCCGAGGGGGACCAGCAGAGATCTTGTTGCTGTTGAAGTGGAAATACTCGTTGGTCTGGGCGAGAAGCTGGGAATTGAGCCAAGGATGGTCAATTGTGATCTTTATGGCTCGAAAGCCAATCTTGATGTTGATGATGATGAATGATTTCATGTGCCATCTCCACCATTATTTATAGGACTAGGTGTTAGGTATTCCACGTCTACTAAGTAGATTGATACTCCTCAGGCCATCTGAGTTGATATGTCTCAAGGTATATCATCGGCTTCTTATCACCGCTTCTTGTATCCTTTCCCATGTGTGCCCACTGATCAAAGTTGGGGGAAAATACATTCCATTCATCTGACTTTTTCACAACCAGTTGGATCGCATGCATGAAGGATATCTCCCTAATAACTTCTCCATAAGCGACCGAAGATTTGGTCCGTATAAGTTTTCTATCCTCAGAGATCAAGGCTTGACCATTGGAACAAGGTCTGGCGTAAGTGTAGGTGGGTTTTTGTTGCGCAAGAGGGAACAACTGCTGAGCAAATGAAGAATCTGCAGGCAATTCTTGACCTGGTATTATGATAGCTTCAGGACGAGAGCCCTCGGGGAACTTTATAGCTAAGACCAGGTTACTGCTTCCAGAAACCAGACCAACAATGGCTATTTCCTCTTGTCCATCATAGGCCGGTAACAGGACTTTGCTAGGCTCCTGGATTTGACTAGTTACTTCAGTATCGGCTAGCCAGTCCTCGTGGAGCTTCCATGTGTATAAGATGGCAATACCTTGTGCATTCTGTATGGCAGTGACAGTTTTGTCCCCACGCGAGTAAGCAAAGTATCTCGTCCCAATTCCGCGGCTCTGGGGAAGGAATCCGAACTGGGTTGTTATCCTTGAATTTCCATCGGGAGTAGTTATTCTGAGTACTTTGACGACGGAAGTCCCACTCAGACCACACTGAGTGTACAATGCACAATCCTGTGATAGTGGTAAAATGCAGGCTGAATCGACAGAAGCTCGACATTCAACGTTTCGCGTCCACTGGCCTGTGCGCGTATCTCCGAACACCCAAAAATAGCCTCCGCCTACAGCTACTCGAGCGAGTACGAGGGAAGCGTCTGTCGTAAGAATCTCGACTTTGATGGTTTCGGTAACGAGATCTCCTCGTGATGCAAAACCTGTAAGGCTAAATCGAGATGACTTGGGATCAATGTCTTTGACTTCTCCTGAATCGATATCGAAGATTATGTATCGTTTGTCCCTCCAAAGAAGCTTACTTCCATCAGGTGAGAGCGTACATCCGCGAAAGGCTTTGGAGAGCGGGTTCAGTTTCGCCGGTAGAAACTGGCGATAACGATTTGAAAGATAAGAGAGCTTTGATGATCCTACAACTGGGGATGGTGTTCTTTGATTATTTGTTGAACTCTCCGCCGATCCAGCAACGTTATTACGATCGGCTCTTGCTCCTAAGATTGTGTCCGGCATGAGTGAGAGGGACGATGCAGATTGTGCCCGGTTGTTGTTCGTAGCCTTGAGGCCAAGAGATATCTCAGGAGATGCATCAAAAGAAGTCGCGTCTTCAACTTGGTTCCTTATTTTTGTCAGCTTTTGTATCACTGACGTCTCATAAATAACTAACTCGCTATTGTTTGACTCGGGAGTAGCAGGCCGTGAAGACATGTCGCATACTGATCCAGCAAGTGACGACAGATCATTTAGATACCGCATCAGCATGTACGTTCGAGGATCATTTGGGTCCTTGTCTGCAATCATTCCCTCCAGATTCTTGATTCTTGCGACCAAGTCATGAATATCACCTTTTATGTACGTAGTGTCGTCAAGAATGTTGGTTGTGTCCTGTTTTATGTTCTGGGCAGTAGCTCTGTGAATAGTCAGTTTTCAACCCTAGATAGAAGACTATCTCCACTTACAGCGTGATAGTATCGACAGCCAAACTAAGAGCCCGGCGATTTGTTTCCAGAAGCATTTTTGACGTTGCGACTTTTCGCTTGCCTCTAGTAGCCCAGCTCAATGCCGCCAGCCTTCCTTCATAACCCGAAAGGACATCATTGATATCGCTTGCAACGGCCGAGCAGCTGGATATGATCTCATGGATGTCCCTCTTGGTGTTGTTAGTTAAATCACTGTCGGCGAACTCGCTACCATCAGGAACTAGATCTTTGAGTTGCGTGAGCGTTCTTGTCAAGGTGGACAGCTCTTCGCTGACGGAAGCCAAATCGCTTTTCGCATCTTTGCAGTCTCTGGCAAATTGTGATATGATCTTGTAGGTTTGATCCGCTGCTTGGATTACGGCGATGCAGGATGCGGCAACTGAAAGGCCATCCATAACGGCTTTGGCGCCACGGAAGTCAAGCCAAACTGCTATGGTTTCTAGACCGGAATGGAGAGAGAGAAATTTGAAAATTTGGGAATTCTTAGGAGCGGGAAGCCATCAGAACCAAGTGATAACGAATCAGGCTGTGAAATGATGCACCTGCAAGCCACAACTCGAGCTGATACGCCCTCCTGTACGCCTCACGAGGCATTTTCGAATGACCGCCAATCCATCAAATCAGCTTACCATTCATAAGAATTGCACAGAAATTATGCGAAAAGCTCACAAGTTTGTGGAAAGAGTTTTATTTTCGAATATTTTGTTACCTGTCAATCTTTAAATCGTCGGATGCGGTTCCGGCGATAACGGATTACCAGAAACGGCAGGTCTGCTGTTTTTGATTGACGAGCAGGGTTTCTTGCATATCAGATGTTTTTTTGAGTCGGAATTCCTTTCTTGGGTGCTCTATTCTTGGATTTCCCCAGATTTTCTATGCATGGACGTGTTTCACAGAGCGGGTTCTGCATATTGATTGACTGCAGTCACTTAACCTTGAATAATCTCCGAGTAACATCTGGGGATAGCCCCTGGGCGAATAATTCTTTCAACGTGTATCAAGAAAACCAATTGCGCCAATTAGACAAAGCTCTGACTTCTAAAGACGTATAATGAGTAATTTTGTCAGATTTAGGACCTCAAGGTTCTCGGATATAAAATATAAATATCATGACAGCCCCTCAGTTGAAGGTCCTTAGCGCATTCTCTTCTCTCGCTCACCACGAACAAAACAGCCCCCAAGACCACCACTCGTCAATGCAACACAGTGCATCATCATGGCATCTCCTCTTTCAGCCTCGGGCATTGTCCTTTCCGGTCATTACCCCTCTCCAAATCCCACCACCAAGAACCATAAACCGGGTATACGGAAAACGGCAGATTAAAACGGACAAGATGACTTTAGATCTTCGGCCATTCAGCCCTTTTCTTATTAGAACAAACCCCGCCCCACGATGAGAAGCCCCGCAAACGCCCCTCCTTCTAAGATTGCCTTACTTCGAGACCATTTAAGAAGTGTTTGTTGAGACCAATTCACTTTTGCAAGCTTGTTTGATCTTTATACGTAATATTTTGGACAATTGACAACATGGCACCGATTCTTAAGCCTTTCCGCGCTGAGCATATGGGCTCTTTGCTCCGACCCCAAGCTCTTCTTGACGTCAGAGAGCAGATCCGCGAGAAAGGTCTTAGCCCTGAAAATGCCGGCCTTGAGACTGTGGAGAACGATGCCGTCAAGGACGTTGTCAAGATGCAGCAAGACTTAAGCTTCAAGGCTGTCACCAGCGGAGAATTCACCCGTACTCGCTTCTGGGGTCTCATGTGGGATGAATTCGATGGAACGATTCAGCTATCAGACGCTGATGCCTCTATGTTCCGTCTGTACCACCCAGACGTGGTGAGCTTAATCGAGACTGATCGCCATGTCATGCCTGGAGAGTCTGTCATCGCTGGAGGAAAGCTCTCTCACAACCCTAAGAAGTCTGTCTCAAACCTTCATGAGTTGAAGCTCGTTCAGAAGTTTGTACCAAAGGAGGATTGGGGCTCTATCAAGCTCACTATGATCACTCCTGCTTGGTTCCACATGCGTTACAAGCAGGGCAAGGCTTATTCTCCTGAGGCTTACAAGAACGATGAAGAGTACTTCAAAGATGTTGCAAAGGTTTACCAGGCTGAACTTGATCAGCTGTACAAGGCTGGTCTTCGAAACGTCCAATTCGACGACCCCGGCATGGCTTGTAAGTCCAAATGCTCCTGTGAGAATGAGAAATACTAATTTGATTTAGATTTCTGCAGTCAGAAGTTCCGTGACGGCTGGGCTGCGGACCCTGATAACATTGGCGCCGTCGATGATCTCCTAGACGCATATATCAAGCTTTACAACGACAGTCTGTCGAAGATCCCCTCAGACATGCACACAGGCATTCATCTCTGTCGCGGCAACTTCATCGGCGGCCGCCACTTCGCTGAAGGTAAATACGACATTATCGCCGAGAAGCTCTTCCGTAACCTCAACGTAAACACGTTCTACCTTGAGTACGATACCGAGAGAGCTGGTGGTTTTGAGCCTCTACAGTTTCTTCCCAAGGACAAGAATGTCGTCGTTGGTGTAATTAGCACTAAGCTGCCCCAACTGGAGGATAAGGAGGAGATGAAGAATCGTGTGCTGAGTGCTGCGGATTGGGTTGCTAAAGGAACTGGTGAGAGTCAGAAGGAGGCTCTGCAGAGGATTGCTGTTAGTCCCCAGTGCGGATTCAGTACCCATGAGAGTGGTTATCCTCTGAACCTCGAGGAAGAAAAGAAGAAGCTTGCATTAGTCAGAGAGATTGCCGATGAGATCTGGGGTGAGGCTTGAGCATTATATAAACAGAAGCATAAACATCAAGGGGATATATATATTAAATAAGCATTGTAAGAGCCTTTAAACGCATGCCAACATCACGATTTATGTGGGAGATTCCACGCATCATAGAGACTGGAGATGGTGCTTAGGAGGTTGAGCACACCCGCTTGTGAATATGTACCTTCACTGTCTCAATCCTACCACAGCTCCTCACTACAGTAAGCTAAAGCCTGTCTATTCTTCGTAGTATAGTGGTCAGTATGCAAGCTTGTCACGCTTGAGACCCGGGTTCTATTCCCGGCAAGAGATCCAGCCACTTGTGGCACACAGGCAATTCATTTTTTAGCATGTTTAAAGAGTTGAGATTCATTAGCTTGTCCTCCTTTTCATATTGCAACAGACCCGTTCAATTGGACCCTGAAACCCAGTCTTGCATACAAGAAACAGGCGGGGCTCTTTTTGCTGCAAGACCTGGAAACACATTAGCATATTGTTATCTCGATTTGGGAGGCTTACCCATAGTCTGAATATCTTGGTAAACCAGGAAACTGACATTTAACGGCGTCGTTGGAGCCATTTTAGGTACCATGGTATTTTGGCGTCTATGCGGTTAGCTACTAATTCCTCAGTGTAAGTAAAAACTTACCGGCAACGCTTTTTGCTATTGCCTCGTCATACAGGACCTTCCGCATCTCTCTCTTAGATGGGTATTATCTCCCTAACTGAGGCTCTGCTGGAGGTGCTGGCCTTCTGAAACCTGGATATGGTGCCTTATAGGACCTGGGGCTTCGAAATATGCGAGAGATGCGGGATCTCATTGTTAACAGTGCCTTGTTGAGATACGTAATATGAATTGCAGAGATGCTAAGCCAACAAGGTGTTGAATGGTAGAAAATGTGGTAGTTTGCGTTGACAATTTTCAGAATGAGGTTATTGATAGAAGGAAATGTGCGGGAAAGGAAGAGGACCTAGTGCCATAATGGAAGCTAACATCCAGGCTTTGCAACAAAGTAACACAATGATAGGGTTCTGAGTAAACAAACAAGTCAGCCTAAAAGTCAATGGCAAGCCAAACAGCCGCCTCCTCGGACCTTATGATCCAAATGAAGCTGGACACCTTCATAAGGCATCAAGTTGTGAGTTTGATCGTCTATTTCACTACTATATGCCGGTAGCAACAAAATTCCTTTATCAACAATTAGAAGCCAGTAATCACAGCAATTATGCAAGCAAAACATACCGTTTGTCCATTCCGAAGATAGTTATATAGAGCAATCCTGGAAGGACAAGAACAGCTGTTTCAATGATTCAACACTGACCTATTGCCTAGTTGGACTCCTCTTTCTTAAAACATCCACATCTGAACAATTGGTAAATCAACTAGTCGTCAAGACGAATACCATTACTTCTCTATTGATACAAACCCATCGTTTCCATATAATATATTTTATACATATCCAACGTCATAATCTTACAACCATTTACGCATGATTCAAACTCTCCAAGCTCAATAATCAGCTCGGTCTGAGCGATCCTCAGATCGACCATCTCTCTCGTTGAAAAAGTGCTTCTTCGCAATAAGCCCCTTCATGCGTCCCAAACGACGCATAAGAGTCTGATCATAAGGAGGACCTTGCATCATAGCCATAACAAAAGGTCCCTGAGCACCCCAGGTACAGCTATGCAGGTGATCTGAAATTTGCTGCACCAAACCCTCCAGATCACCGAGCTGTTCGTTCGGGAACAAGCCAACTGGCTTCATCTCGTCAAGGGCATCAAAGGCCGACGTAGCATCGCCGTAGCGCTTCCAATGAATTTCGGCAAGTTTGATGAAAAAGGGGGTTGACACTCCTAGAACGTAGGAGGAGAGGCCAAGTTCCTTTACTCGTGGGAGGATATTGAATGCGAGAATTGATGATCTTGCAAATGCAGTGTCGAAGAGATTGAGGCCGTAGTTGAGGTAGTGAGAGTACAGAGGTCCGTGGATATCCATAACAGGCTTTTCTCCTTCTGGCTTCACCTCCTTGGCTTTCGCCTTCTTGGCCGCCTCCTTGGCCACTGCCTCCTTGGATTTGCGTCCTCTCTTCACCGGCTCTGTTTTCTCGACAATACCCAACTTCTCAGGCAGTGAGAATACCTCTTCCTCCATGAGATTCCAAAGCTCAATGTCAGTCTGACAAGCGTTCATGAGATTCTGCACTCTATCCTTCTCTTTCTCCCTGATCTGTTCAAACTTGGCCCACTCTCGCATCTGCTTTTTCTCCGCCTGATCAAGCTCATCCAGACTGTAAAGATTAGGACGCTTCGGTGCAAGCTCGAACTTGCCCAGCGCGTTCTCAGCGGCTTTTCGAAGAGATACTGGATAACGCCTGAGAAATTCATCGCTTAGAGTCGCATTATGAGCTTTTTCGACAAGTGTGTTTCCTCCATGTCTACCTTCTTGTTGATGTTGACTTGGTGCTGAATCTGCAGGTTGAGTTTGGCCGATCCGCGAAGACTTTTTGTTTTTGGCTAAACGGCCTTGGGCAATATCGTCAAAGATTCCCTTGAAAATCTCTGTTTCGGTCGGTGTCAAAGTTCCTTGACGTTCAATCTCACTTTCGTGGGTATTTGCTGTATCCTCATCGTCGAATTCGAAAGGGATTTCAGAATTCGAGACTTTTCTGTGCCGTCTTGTTGAAGTTGCTACTGTAGCTCTTTGAGCGAAAAGAAATCTTGCAGGACGCCTACAAGCGAGTTGAAGTGTCCTTGTTTGATATAAAAACGGTAAAAGATTTCGAGACATTTCTTATGTTCTGTTATCGATTTGTTGAAAACTGTATTTTTCACATGAGATTTTCAGTCCAGATAAAATTGATACTGATTGACAGTGGCTATCGGCTGAATCTCGGAAAGAAAACGCGGTGCAGACACCAGCGCGTGACTTCGCGCCAAAGTCAATTGAAGAGTCGCGCTTTGGTTTGCGCCCTGCACGTCACCATTCACGATCCTCCCACTTCGCCGTTTGCGCAAACTGCCCGATCTCTCCTCGGCGTTTCTGCACCGCACAGGCTCTCATTTCCCTTAGATATTATTGTCATAACTTTCGTCTGCTCCGCCTAACTTCCATCCTTTGCGCGCTTCATTCGCCGCCATCATGCCTCCGAAGAGGGGTGCAGAGAGTACGATGAGCGCCTTCGAGCGCCGGAGGCAGGAGAACATGGCGTCGAACCAGAAAATCCTCAACGATGTCGCCGTGGTCGCCAAGAAAGTTGCTCCGACACCTCCGAAGAAGTCAACACCATCCCGATCAAAGTCCCGTACACCCGCGAAACGGGAACCTGCTATGCCAACTAGACAGTCCTCGCGACTGGCTGGCCTCGATGCGGACAATGATACTCTAAAGCGAAAACTGGAAGTCGAAGCGGAACATGTAGCAGCCGAAGCGAAGGCCAAAAGATTGAGAGTAAACGGAGACTTGAGCCTCGATGATATCGCCGTCGAGGGCAAGAAGTATCTCGCTGGTGTGGACGGGTTTAAGAGCCTTGTCCGCGGTGCACAGCCTGGAGTACGAACGTTCACGGAGGAGGATATTAAGGAAACCACCGACAAGGACTTGAAGGAGCTGCGAACGCGCATGGGCGGTTTGAAGTTATACGAGCACTGGGCGCCAAATGGTAAGTGGTATCTCGCAAAACCGAATGGCATGTCACTAACCGTCGCAACACAGATATCAAGATCACACCCCAACGAGTCTATGCTCTCGGCTTTCATCCCACCGAAGCGAAACCACTTGTCTTTGCTGGTGACAAGGAGGGTAACATGGGTATATTTGACGCTTCGCAGACTGCCCCTGAAGTTCACGACGAAGACGAAGATGCCGCCGCATCCGACCCCATTGTTTCTGCCTTTAAGACACATAGTCGAACAATTACTTCCTTCGTTTTCTCCCATCATGAAAGCAACTCTGTTTATACGTCGTCCTACGACTCATCCATTCGACGATTGGATTTAAACACAGAAAAATCCTACCAGGTTTGGGCTCCATCAGATCAAAATGAGGACCTGCCCCTCTCGGCTCTCGACATGGCCGAATCGAACCCGAACATGTTGTATTTTTCAACACTTGACGGCGGCGTTGGCCGGTACGACACTCGAACGTCCGATGACGCCGAAATATGGATGCTTTCGGACCAGAAGATTGGCGGGTTCTCATTACATCCGCTACAACCTCACCTGCTGGCTACTGCGTCGTTGGACCGAACACTTAAGATCTGGGACCTTCGCAAAATCACCGGCAAAGGAGATTTAAGACACCCTGTGCTCCTTGGAGAGCATGAGTCACGCCTATCTGTGTCGCATGCTTCATGGAGCCCTGGAGGTCATATCGCGACGAGTTCTTATGATGATACGATTAAGATTTACAATTTCTCAGACGCCTCGTCGTGGAAGCCTGGGCAGGACATTACCGTTGAGCCAGCACATTCAGTGCGCCACAACAACCAGACTGGTAGATGGGTGACAATTCTTAAGCCTCAATGGCAGAAACGTCCCCACGATGGTATCCAAAAATTTGTTATTGGCAACATGAACCGTTTTGTGGATGTTTTTGCCTCAGACGGGAGCCAATTGGCTCAGCTTGACGGGGAGGGTATCACTGCCGTACCAGCCGTCGCACACTTTCACCCGTCCCGCGATTGGGTTGCAGGAGCAACATCTAGTGGAAAGCTGTGTTTCTGGCAGTAAGCCTCAGGTTTCCGGTTTCGAAAAAGGTTGCATGGGACAATCAGCACTTAAGCAGGAGTTTTTGGTTTGCTATATCTCGTGAATAATGGGACAAATAGTCGGCAATGATGGTTAACATATGCGTTTGTGGAAGTAGCGTACAATAACGGTATCCGAGTACGAGAGTCGATGAATGTCAAACCCCTGTTAAGCATTTGCTTTCACTGTACATGGAGGCTGAGTCGATCACGTTTTAACTTTGCCTGAATTTACTTGTAGCCACTCAGGATTCACTGAAGAAAAGTGCAAGCCATGGCGTTCTACTGACTCAGGCACCGAAACTTATCGCATGCACATTCATTATGACGTGTATCCTCAAAACAGCTGATCTCTCTCTTGCAAGTTAGGCCCTTTATGGTCAGCATGTCAAGGGCACTATTCACATCATATGGGCTTCGTTTCCCACTTGACCAATGCTTGCATGTGATCGATTCACGGTGTTGAAGAACGAGCCGCCCGATTGGCGTCATTCCTTATCGATAGCAACCTTGGCCAATAAGAGCCATTTCTTGACTCACAACAGTGGGTAGCATACAAGGGCTCCATTGTTTCCCCAGGGTATTCCACCTCTGAGGAGGTCAGGTCCACTATCCGTCCCCTAACCCCCCACTGGAGATTCAGGCAGATTGACCTAAAAGCCTAGGCAGCGTCAGCCCAGGGTCATGTTCCTTCTTGATCAGGAATACCGTGATCCTTATCTTGATCCATTTCGTTTCCTTGCGATCCGAATGTTTGGTTTCCTCCAACTCCTCCTTATGTTTGTTTCTGCTTGACCAACGACAATAACACTCGTCCAGTAGCGTAACCCTCACGCCCACGAATCTTCATCGCATTCCGATACACACGGCGGATGGCATCAATATCGATTCGTATTGTTTCCCCACCATAGCAAAGTGTTGGCTGCTTGCGGCGCAAACCTGGTCCAAACCTCACGATTGCATGACCACTCGCATCCCATTCTCGGATCGTACCTAGAGCTTAGCGGTCGAACCATTTAACTCACGCAAGGAAACTCCAGAGCGGCATATTCATAACTTTTGGATCCTTCCCGTCGCATCAGAACCAGACTATAACCTCTTGTCGATTATCGCCCAGCTCGACTTGACCGGCCATCATGGCTTCTCAAGCTGATGATGCTCCGGCCCAAGCCAGCATTGGCGAGGAGGACATCAAAGACCATGTTCACGAGGAACTCCATCGAAGGAAGCGACAGGACTCCACCGCGACCGTGTTTCCCGAACCTCTGCGTGAAAGCGATGCCGAAGAAGAGGAAGAAGACGATGACACTACACAAGGGCCCCCGATGTTCATGAATATGAACCAGAGCATATTCGGTCTTATTGCGACTGCTAGCTCTCGTGTCGACTTCAACGATCGATTCGATGGGATGAGTAGTGACGAAGAGGGCGAAGGATCATCATCACAGCAAAGCCGTGATCAGATCGCACAAACATCGATTCTACAACCTGGAGGCAAGAGAAAAGACAAAGGGCACAGAAGGAAAAGACTTTCGGAGCATAAGTTGTTGCGGTCCCTGCCTGCGTTGCCGAAACTTCGCTCGAAGCATAAACCACAACCTTCTCGTCTTTCCGCCCCAGCTGAGGCTGCTGATGAATCGGACGTAGAGGATAACGGTGCATTATCGCCTGCGCCAGCTCTTACCCTCACGCGCCAAGATACCCAAGGGGTTATGAGTAGAATGTTGGAGGCCAAGGCGGATTTGTCTAGCAGGCCCAGCTTTGATCTAGACCGTTTATCATCTGATGTTAGTCGATCTAGTGATGGCGAGGGAGTCTCGGCTCTTGCAAAGAAGCTCAAGGAGATTTTTGAGTTCGATGAATACGAGCAAGTCATTGAGGGTTTGTCATATCTGGTCCTTGGTTTTACTGGATTCGCATATGCTAACCTGCCATAGAATACCCTTGCTGGCTGCTACAAAGTGTCCTTCTTCAAGGATACATGTACGTCACTTCCAAACATATCTGCTTTTACGCATATCTTCCCAAGAAGGCTGTATGTGATAGACTCTTGGATCACTAAACAGTTGCTAACACGAAGCAGCATGAGGCCGTCAAGTCAGGATACCTTTCAAAGAGTGGCAAACGCAACCCAAGCTACACAAGGTTTTGGTTCCGACTAAAGGGCGACGTCCTGGCATATTACAAGACTGCTACAGACGTTTATTTTCCCCACGGACAGATAGATCTGCGATACGGCATCTCAGCAAACATTGTGGACAAGGATAAGGAAGGTCTACATTTCACCGTTGAAACACATCATCGAACGTATAAGTTCAAGGCCGACAGCGCTCCAAGTGCGAAAGAATGGGTCAAGAGCCTGCAGAGAGTCATATTCCGAAGTCACAACGATGGCGATAGTGTCAAGATCTCGTTACCTATCAAGAATGTGATCGATATCGAGGATACTCAAATGATCGCGTTTGCCGATACTTGCAAGGTTAGGGTCATTGACAATGACGAGACATACGCTATCGATGAGGTAGGTAGCTCAACAACCCTTTGGGAAATTGCTGCTGACCATCCTAGTACTTCTTCTCTTTCTTCAGCTTTGGAAAGGATGCTATCAATGTGCTTAAGATTCTCATTGAGGCTTCTTCAGAGAGCCGCTCAGCGGAGAAAGCAGCGTCAAGTCGTGAAGAGAACGAGAGCTCACAATCTCCGTCTGGCCGGACATCGATGGCAGCAAGCCGGCATCTTCCCAACGTTGACAGGTTACATACAGGCAAGCTTCCCGATAGTGTGAAGGCCACACTGGCCCCAATGTCACCATTATCACCTCATTCGCCAAGCCAACTCAGCCCTCGGGCAAGCGTGGATGCTCCACGATCGAGTTTCGACGGCTTCAGGAGGTTTGGACGGAAGAGCATGGATGTACCAGGTTCTATTGGAGACTTTAGCCCTCGGAGGAGCTTTAGCGGCACGAGACGTTCAACGAGTCATCAGCATCAACATGGTAGCACGACTCCTAAACAACAACAAGCCCAAGACTCCGGAGACTCGTTCATTAATTCGTCGATCGAGAACCCAAGCATTTCCACTCTATCGCCATCTTCATTCGAGGATCCATCTGCGAGCCAGATTCTGCAAAGGAGCGACGTCTTTCATAGTCCGACGATGCGACGGTCTGCTTCGGCGTCTAGGAAACGCGATCAGTCGGGGAAGCAAACGCCTCGGAACTCCACTTCCAACCGAGACCGCCCTCGCCACATTGTCCATGCAGCGACGACAGGTTCTATGCAGGAAATGGGTGGTGAGGCGAGTGATTCTCAGCGTCCAGTAACACCAACACTCAACAGTATCACCAAGATTGGAGCCTATCCCTTGCAACGAGCCAACGCCTTTGCCGAGTATTTAAGTCGTACAAGTCAGCGTATGGGCTCTATGTTCGCGACTGAGTCACTGGGTTATGTGGAAAAGGTGCATGGCATGTGGAAAGGAGAGCATCGACATTACGATGAGCCTCAAGAGCTCAAGACCGACGAGGACGCTGACGACATGGATTCGGATGCGGAAGATAAGATGCAAACCGCCATGGATCGATTCCGAGCACATTTCACACTGCCCGAGACAGAGAAGCTTGTGGCTACGTACTTTGGAGCCCTCTTCCAGGTCCTGCCTTTGTATGGAAAGCTCTATATCAGCGATCGAAATTTCTGCTTCCGAAGCTTGTATCCTGGCACGAGGACTAAGCTCATCCTGCCTCTCAAGGACATCGAGAATGTCCACAAGGAAAAGGGTTTCCGATTTGGCTATTACGGTCTAACAGTTGTCATCCGTGGTCATGAGGAGCTGTTCTTTGAGTTTAGACGGCCAGGCCTCCGAGATGATTGCGCGGTGACGCTGCATCAGCTCATGGAGACCAACCGTTTTCTTGAGAAATCCGGCTTCCTTGATCAAGAGGAGCAAGTTGATGAAGAAGCTGCCGCTGCAATTGCGGAACGCGACGCCCTGAAGGCAGCGCGGCAGGACGAGTTTGTCTGCCACGAGTTGGAGCTGCCACGAGAAACTTCTGGAGTCTCGAATGCCCCAACAATCTTGTTTGACAACCCCAATTCTTCGGGTCTTGCTTTCAAGCCACAGAAGTCGATGAAGATCACATGTCTCACCATCGGATCTCGAGGTGATGTGCAACCGTACATTGCGTTGTGCAAGGGTCTTCTTGCTGAAGGCCACAAACCTCGGATAGCTACACATGCCGAGTTCCAAGGATGGATTGAGTCTCATGGTATCGAGTTTGCTCGAGTTGAAGGCGACCCTGGTGAGCTGATGCGTCTTTGTATTGAGAATGGAACTTTCACTTGGGCTTTCCTCCGCGAGGCAAACTCGACATTCCGAGGATGGCTTGACGAACTTCTCGACTCTGCCTGCACAGCATGTGAGGGTTCAGAACTTCTCATCGAATCTCCGTCAGCCATGGCTGGCATTCACATCGCGGAGAAGCTCGGTATTCCCTATTTCCGAGCGTTCACTATGCCTTGGACTAGGACACGAGCATATCCTCACGCTTTTATCATGCCTGAGCACAAGATGGGAGGAGCATATAACTATATGACATATGTCATGTTTGACAACATCTTTTGGAAGGCTACGGCTTACCAGGTGAATCGATGGAGGAGAAAGACACTTGGCCTGCCGAGCACCAATCTTGAGAAGATGCAACCTAATAAGGTGCCCTTCCTGTATAACTTCAGTCCCAGTGTGGTTGCTCCACCGCTAGACTTTTCGGATTGGATCAGAGTGACTGGCTATTGGTTCCTCAACGAGGGAGGTAACTGGGAGCCGCCTCAAGAGTTGCAGGACTTTATTGCCAAGGCCAGAGAGGATGGCAAGAAGCTGGTCTACGTCGGTTTTGGCTCCATCATTGTTAAGGATCCTGCCAAGATGACACAAGAGGTCATTGACGCTGTGCTCAAGGCTGACGTCCGATGTATTCTCTCCAAGGGTTGGTCAGACCGAATTTCACCCAAGGACGACCCATCCAAGCCTCGCCCCGAAGAACCAGAGATGCCTTCAGAGATCCATGTGATCAAGTCAGCGCCACATGACTGGCTGTTCAGCCAAATCGATGCCGCTGCGCATCATGGTGGTTCTGGAACAACAGGCGCCAGTCTGCGGGCTGGTATTCCTACTATCATTCGTCCATTCTTTGGTGACCAGTTCTTCTTCGCTACCCGAGTTGAGGATCTTGGTGTCGGGGTCTGGGTGAAGAAATGGGGTACCAACAGTTTTGGCCGAGCCCTATGGGAAGTGACGCGTAACGAGCGCATGATTGTGAAGGCTCGTGTCCTCGGCGAACAAATCCGTAGTGTAAGTTTTTCTCATCCTTTACAACAACTCAATTACTAACAAGTCACAGGAATCGGGTGTCGATAATGCCATCCAATGTATCTACCGCGATCTAGAATACGCCAAGAGTCTCATCAAGCGCAGCGCCGGTAAGGCTGCACAACACGATGCAAATGAGGATGATGACACAGAAGAGAGCTGGACATTCGTCGGAAGAGACGAGCCAGATCCCGACGCCGTGACGAAGAAGTTGAGTGAGGGTTTAATGGATACCGATAAGCCGCTGTCTTTGGGAAGTCAGGCGCCTTCAACTACTGCGGCATGATGTACTTGTCGCTATGAACTGCTATGTGTGGGGGTTTTCTTTGGTGATTTCACTTGGTTCTGTGTTTACTTTTTCAGGATTTGGGTGATGGCTTAATCATGGTCTCTTGAATGGTTTGGAGTCTGGATGAATGGTTTGTGGATAGATGTATGATCTAGATGTGATAGATTGCGTATGAAGATAACACTTTTTGGTCTTCGGAGTTGAGAAGCGGGAAGTGAAGCATCTATATCTGTGGCAACGTAATAAGTTAGCACTAAGTGTAACTCATCACAACACGTCGGAGCACTGCGGCAGGGAGCGTGAATCCCCAGAGTGAAGCTTTCTTTTGAGTTTATCTCACCACTTTTTTATCCTTTACAGGCCCACGTGTACTAAGTTAATATAGACAAGTATGTCACGGGCTGTCTGCAACAGCGTACACAAGCTTCTCTTGATCAACTTTAATCATAGTTCTAACTTTCACATCCCTTCTATTACAGGTTCTTAGAATCCATCTTATCTGGCCATGAACCTTCTTGTAAACTAAGTATTTGATGCCTTATCCCCCATGCTTCTCTTTCGTCTTCCGGCCCTGTCCACGTTCAACTTTCTACCAACCACCTCACTCTCGAGAAAGACTACCCCGGACTAAACCAACAAAATGCCTGACTGGATCTCACTACCCCAAGAGATTCGTGAGGTTATCTTGGAACACGTCGTCGTACTAGACCGCATCGCTCAGTATGCTGCCGTCTCAATAGAATGGCGTGACGCTGTTGAGAAGAAGACATTTCGACAACTCCACATCGATACCTCACTTCCGAAATTCGGTCGGGGAGAACGCTACTCGGAGGTTTGCAATGACCGTCGCATAAGTCTTGTTAAAGATCCGCCAGGCTTTGATATGCTCCGTCAGTTGAATGATAGACGCAAGGGCCTTGTCAAGCATATATGGCTCAACGTTAGGCTTGTAAACTATGCATGCCGCGACTGCTCTGACGCCTCAAGTGTTTTAATTCCATTTAACGACGCCAAGAGCGTTGAAGATGCTCTAAAGTATTTGTTCCGTGCCCTGCAAGACTGGCCCCCACAGGAGGATTTAACCCTGGAGATAAACGCATATTCCCCCAGTGATTCTCAACATTGGTTTCAAGATTGTTATTTCGGTGCTCCAGGCGAGGAAGATGAACAGGTCCGAGACAGGCATTGTTCGTTAGATCGACCACACGATTACTCCACTCTACCTCGCGGTGCACTGGAAAGATTGTTTGATGGCTCCCCTTTCTTAATGCTGGATATTCCGAGAGTGACGGCTGTGACGAGATTCATCGTTCGTCGTCAATGTCGTCGGCATTTCCCCCCACAGTCAATTTGTTTTCTATCGACAAGGTTTCCTCGATTGAAGAACCTTCTGTATGAGTCTTGGAACATATCACAAGACCCACAGCCGAATTACCAACTTGATCGTTCCTGTAGGATAAAGAGTTGCTAGCAATCCATGACTTTGTTGCTAACTTTGACTTAGGGTGTAAGACGTTGTTCACGATTCTACGTCAGAGCGAGAATTTAACGTCTGTTGTCATGTTCGAAGAGTTTAATGAGTTTTATAACTCAGTGCTTCAGATCCCGCAAGGCTCCGCGGCACATGGTCCGGTCGTGTCTAGAGAAATTCTCGCTTATAAGGCTTCCGTGCAAATCCTGCAGTGTGAGAACTTCTGCGTCTCTTTTCTAATCGATTCTGTTGACTTTTTCAACGTTTGTAACCCTTACGAGGAATGGGAGAACTTGCAACATCTTACACTGACGTCCCGAGTTCTCACATCCAATGGTCGACCCGACAAGATCGAGGCACTATTAAAAGCTGCAGCTAATGCTGCAATGCGCATGCCAAAATTGAGGACTTTAACTCTATGGAACGGTGCAGTCGGCGAAGCATGCGCATTCACATATTGTAAACATCAAGACGTTGCGTCGGTGAAATGGCATTCGAGGGGGACATTGCAGATTCACCCAGAGGTACGCAGCGCCTGGGAAAAGGTGGCTTCTAATTATTCTCGATGTTCCTTCAAGGTTGAGAATAAGAAGATTTTGCACGAGATCAAGTCTCATGCCGATACTATCGTGTGCTTGGGGGTTGAGCAAAGTTGTTGATACTGTGTCGTTGAGACAGATGCAACTAGAGAACAATCTTCTCCACTAGCATAGCTAATTAATTGGAGGATTATAACCAGCTGAGACGGAGTCTTGTAAAGACACCTCAGCTCACTATATGTCAATAACACGTGAGGAGGATTGTCATCCTTGTCGTCCCCAGGTGAAGAAACTTGCATAAAGAAGCAAGCTTAATTCCCCACGGGAATCCTCCGACAATGACTTGCGCAGTTTGTTTCACCCCACCTGACCTGCTTCTCGCTTCAACATGAGTGTCCCAGGGATGAGATGTTCCCTGCTAGCACTCCGGGTAAAACAACAATACCACTATAGCACTGCATCTCGGGTCGATGATGACCGAGATAAAGTCAGGTGAGGTCCAGGCAACTAGATAATACATCTTTTATGCGTCAAAATGGGTATTGTCGTGGAGATAATTCGGTATGTGCTTACATGAAGCGGCTAAATGGAAGTTGAGCAGATCGAGATTCGGGTATATAAGTCAATTGACAGACTTGGTAACGATATGCATCGTCGACTACATCATCTGTCAACACCTAGAATTGTATCTAAAGTTCTTAAAGTTCAATTGTAGTAATGGCTACGGCATCGAAACAGCCCTTCTTTGGATTCAGAGGAGGATGGCTCACATTCTGGATAACAGTTCGTCACTCCACCCTTGACTTACACTTCCTAACCCCTTCCAGGTCGCTTGCGCAACTGACATGATGCTCTTTGGCTACGACCAAGGCGTCTTCAGTTCGTGTTCTCTCTCCTCTTCACTGATATCAACCTCTAACATTCTTAGGCGGTGTCGTGGTCACTCAAGACTTCCTCAAGCTTCATAACCTCGTCGGTCCAACAAAGACTAACCTCCTCGCCACTGTAACTGCAATTTACGATATTGGGTGCTTTTTAGGTGCAGTTATTGCGTTTACCATAGGCGAAAGACTTGGTAGGAAGAAAGCTATCATTGTTGGTACGGTGATTATGTCGATCGGGACGGTGATAAAGGTTACGTCGTATAGTCTTCCACAGATGATCGTTGGGAGAATCATCCTAGGGTGAGTTCTGAGTTATTCCCCTTAAGCAGGAGTATGCTGACTGGGATAGAATTGGTAATGGTATCAATACCGCTACAGCACCGATATGGCAGACCGAAACGGCACAGGCCAAATGGCGAGGGAAACTCGTTATTCTAGAAATGGCAATGAACATTGCTGGTTTCTGTCTCGTCAACTGGATCAACTACGGTCTGTCGTTCGTCAAAGGTTCCGTTGCATGGCGATTCCCTCTGGCATTTCAGTTTGTCTTTATTCTTCTGCTTTTCGCTACTGTTCCATGGCTTCCTGAATCTCCGCGGTCAGTTACATCCTTTAGTTTTGGAACAACATCTGATGAAGTTAGTTGGCTCATCGCCCACGGACACACGCAAGAAGCTACAGAGATCCTCGCCTGTATCGAAGATAAACCTACAACATCACCTATTGTAACAGCTCAACTCCACGAGATCCAGTATAGCGTTGACTACGAACTTCAGCACGCTGTAAAATGGAAGGATATCCTCCTCCGTCGCAACAAAGACACATCCGATACCAAAACTCTTCGTCGTTTACTCCTCGGTGCAGGTACACAATTTATGCAACAATTTGGTGGGATTAACATAATGAGTTATTACATGCCTACAGTTCTTATTAAAAGTGTCGGTCTCTCTGAGAGCATGGCTCGTTTACTCTCGGCATGTAACGCAGTATCCTACCTCATCTTCTCATCAATGGCAATTTTTCTTGTTGAGAGATGGGGGCGGAGGGGACTTATGCTCCTTTCTACGGCTGGTCAATTGCTGTCGTTCTTGGTTATTACTATTCTGTTGAGGTATGCGGTTGGTGATAAGAAAGAAGTGCTGGGATCAGCTTCAGTTGCGTTTTTCTTCTTTTACTTCATTTCGTTTGGAGTCGGGATGTTGGGGGTTCCGTGGTTATATCCCACTGAAGTTAACTCTTTGCCCATGAGGACCAAGGGTGCGGCGCTTGCCACAGGAACTAATTGGTATGTTTTTATGCCCTTATGTTAACTTTGAGGTTTAGTACTGATAAAGAACAGGATCACAAATTTTATTGTCGTAGAGATCACGCCCATCGGTATTCAGAATCTCGGTTGGCGTTTCTGGATTGTATGGACTATCACAAATGCTTTCTTCTTACCAGTCATCTATTTTCTATATCCTGAGACCTGTAAGTTCTGAAACCTAGAAGTGACCAACAGTGTTGACTTGTTCCCAGCGAACCGAAAGCTCGAAGATATGGATGCCCATTTCCGAGAGAACCCCTCTCTCATTGTCATCAGGGATAAAGATGCGATTATCGCAAAGAGGCCAGAGAAGTATGTTCAGCAGGATCACGAGGATATTCGGCGAGAAGAGGCAGAGGATGGAAGTCCTGTTGTTGGGGTTGGCTCTGAGGAGAAGGGACTGTGATGGGAGGATGTAGAAATATTACATGATCACGGATGAAGGGAATGCAAAACATCCAAGTTGTATAAGAGTTGAGAGGGTATTGCAGACGCTACTCTTGAGCGATTTGTATGTGATTCAACGTGAGAAACCGCGACTGCTTGATACACCTCGTACTCATCCCATATTCATCCGAAGGTAGCTCTCAAACGTCAACTCGTCTTCGGATGACTCCTCATCATCACTCTCTTCTCCGTCTTCCTCTTCATCATCGACGCTCTCAGCCGTTTCATCAGTCTCAGCCACTTCCTCCTCAATCTTCCACTTCATCGCCTCCTCCCCATACATATCCCTATAAGGCCTCGCTGTAATCGGCAGCACAGCATCCCCATTGTCAAACCTCCTCAGCTTCAACTTGGAGGCCTTGAACCACCATCTCTCCAAGAACTCCTCCTCCAGCTCTTCAAAGTGCGGGTCCCTCCTTTTCATAACAACCTCTCCATTCTTCCGCCGAACTTTCCCATTCACAATCTGTGGTTTGCGTAACAAGTCCTCAAAAATAGGACAATCGAACCAGGGTGAACTCAGCAGCACGCGACGCCAAAGACCATCCTCGTGGGCTTGTTGTGTTTCCTGTGGATGCGGGGAGTGCATGATCTCGCGCTACCAGGCCAGCATACCGCGCATGTCGTGAAACTCCCAGAGGCGTTGGTTAGGAGCGTCGACGTCTTTATATCGACGGTTTGCTCGGTCGAGAGCTGTCCAGAAGAAGAATTGGATGTGTTCATCTTTTTGACGACGTATGTCAAGGTTCTTACTGCGGTTGGTGAAGATGTTTACTTGATAAGCGGCTAAAATCCAGTCATCGTCTAGGTCTGATGTTGATGGGATGATGGGGCCCTTGTTGGTTGGGTAGGGAAAGAGGTTTATGAGAGGCGTGTGGCATACATACCAGATGGCTTCTATATTACCTGGTGGATCAGGTCTATAGCCATCAGGTAAGTCCTCCATGATGAAGTCTCTGTTCTGAAAGTTGCTGAGATGCTGAGGTGTTAGGGTTAAGGGGGGATTTTATAGTCGTAGTCTCTGTAAGTCTGCTTCGTGAAGCAAACGCCTTCAATGACAAACGCTAATGAAGTAGGCTTAATGGCCCAAATTTGCGTTATCCATCCTACAACAATCAGTGAGAAAACGTGAGAGCATGCGCAAACGCGAATCAATGGTGAATAATTCCATCACGATAGAGTTGACTATCCTCTAGGTGTCAGAAGACTTAGGACATAAAATTAGAGGGGAAAAAATAAACTGACGAAAAAGCCCGACTAAGTTTATCCTAAACTTACCTAAATATTTTTGTCACTTAGGATCGAGGTCTTAAGTTATTTGCCATCCCCTAGCTATCACTGTAAGCCAGCTGCAGCTGAAGGCTTGTTTGCAAGTACATGATCCGCGAGATGAAAACATGTTTGCATATTTTTTTTGTCTACGAGTCAATCAGCTCCATAAAGACATAAAGACAAAGAAAACAACCTCAATTGTTAAAAGACAATAGCGATATGCCTTCACTTGCTAATCCCTACAAATCTACTGGCCAATCCGCTTATGTAACCCGCATTCACATCCCAGCACCAAAAGCTCCCCAGTCACCTTACGTAATCGCTCAAGCCTGTCAACCGGAATTGACTGGCAGCTCAATTCAATCAATCACCTCACAAACCGAACCCGCCCAACGCGACAGCCAACGACGAAGCCCGCCCGCACGAGGGACGATACGATAGTAGCGACATTCGAGATCAGCAAGCGATAGTCATAATTGCCCAGTATGCCTCAAGATATGCCCCCTCGGGGCGGGTATGAGCCCGTCCAGTACAAGGTGCGTTGGAAGTTTATGGAGGTGCAATTGGGAGGATGTGTTGTTTGAGGGTGTTTGGGGGATCAATCGGTTTGAGAAGAGTTTGTTCAATCGGGGGAAGGGTATTGTGGCCGCTTGTGAGGGGCGGGAGATGAAGCAGATACAAACAATCGAAAGAGACGTCTAGCTGACTTTCTACAGCGAAACCTCCCCGCGAAGGGTTTCCGTCCTGGTATCCTACTCCTCGGAATGGGCGCTGTCATGGGTTACGGCTGGTATAAGCTGATCGGCGGCATGCGCGAGGCCAAGTACGTCCCCTCTCTCCCTGAACCGAATATTCATCTACGACAATACACCTACGATAATACAAACGCCCACAAGCACAATTGCCTACAACAGCAAACAATGACCTTCGAGATCCAATACTAACAGCGTTCAGCGAACTCGGCCGTGAAAAGATGTGGGCTCGCATCAACCTCATTCCCCTCCTCCAAGCCGAAGAAGACCGCGACCAGGTCCGTCGATACCTAGCCGACCAGAAGCGTGAGAAGGAGTTGCTTGGTGACAATGCCAAGGTTTACAACAGCGACCGGTTCGTTCTATCATCAAGGGGAATCGTTCATGGGACATATACTGACAAGGTGCAGGTTCGTGAGGCCGACTTTTGCTGTTACACCCCCTCCTACTACAAACTAAATGGTGGAAGACGCAAGCTTGTATATATGTTTTTAACAAAGTATGGAATTGAAAGACTACGAGGCGTTGATTGCAACAGTGACTATTTCACATTCTCAATCTTCTCTCCCGTCCACTTCCACAACTTCTTCCCCAATTCCTCACTAAAACACATATCATCCCCTTTGTTTCCCTTTCCAACAGGCTCATAAAATGCCACTTTCTCATCTTTCTTGACATCTCCCGCCGCAGCCCAGGCGGTGTTGTATCCACCCTGTTCAACAGTCATCATGCTTGGGTTTGTGGCATACACAAACATTCTCTTCCAGAATCCCAGGCTTGTGACCAAATTCGTAGCAATAACACCCGGGTGAACGACCACGCTTTTGATAGATGGGTATCGCCGTTCTAGTTCCTTTGCAAAGACAATGTTGGCGAGTTTGCTCTGTCCGTATCGCCCCCATGTTCCAAGAGCAAAATGTTCTTGGTGTGAATGAAGCGTCTCAAAGTCGATACCCTGCTTTGGATGACCTCTGTATCCGAGTGAAGTAACACTTACAAAACGGACCTCACCCTTCTCAGCAGTTTTTTGCATGATTGGTAGAAGAGCCATCAAAAGTGTTGCATTGCCAACATGGTTAATACCAAACTGCAACTCAAGTCCATCTTGGGTAAGTCCGTCAACAGCCATGATGCCCGCATTAGCAATGAAGATATCTAAGCGATCATGTTTGAAGTTCTTCGCTGCGGAGCGCATGCTTGCGATGGAAGTGAGGTCACATTCGAGAAACGTTGCAGGGACGGGGGAGATGGAGGATATGAGGGAAGAGGCGGAGGATGAGGAACGCCCGGTGAAGTATATGTGAGATGGACTGTGGGAAGCGAGAGTGAGGATCGCAGAGCGACCTAAGCCGGATGTTCCTGGTGTTTTGTTAGCAAGAGGTTGAGAACGGGGAGAAGGGGAGAGGACAAACCGCCTGTGATGAGGATAACTTTTCCAGCGAGAGAGGGAATATCGGTTTCTGGGTTGAAGCCTTTGAAGGATACCATGGTTGCAATAGTTATTTGTCTTAAATAAAGACAAAGAGTGGTATTGTTGATAAAATAATTGTGTTGATTCAAGCGTAGATATCTAGATGGTAACAAGAGTTGCTGCTATTTTCAACCAAAGGGAAAAACACGTCCTTTTTATACACATTTTCATCTTCCGACAGCCTTTCCCCTTAATTAATTTCTAATTACAAAGCGACACAGTAAACGTCATGACTTTGCCGTCTAGTGAGTGTCTTTCTAAGTGAAGCGGGACGATAAAATCCCCGATCTAAGACGGGTTTCTACAATACCTTTAACTATCCCTGCTACACCTAGATTACACCAAAATATGTTAGCGCGGGATAGTATACCATCCCTATCTCTCACCCAAAAACCGGCAACCAACGTTCCCAGCGGAGCGTAATCGACCTCAAGCCTCAATTTGCAAAGTCCGCATCCAGCAGACAAACAAGCAAACATGGCAAACTGCTCACAAATTTATGGCATTACTCATTACATCAATTTAGATAAAAAATCATGTTTCAAAGACTTGATTGCCCATGCCTCGGGGGTATAACATAGCATAATTACCAACACTAATCTCAAACCAACTCCCCTCCCACATGTACACGCTTCTATCTCCATTTTACTAATGTAAATGTATGGTAAAGAATATCCTATCCCATATCGCGCCTGACTCCAACCCCGAGGTTTCAAGTCTTCAGTTCGCCGTCAATGCAGCTCGTGATCAGTCGGCCATCAACTCAGCTAGCAACTCCCTCTCCAGCTCATCCTCGTCAAAGTCTGCGCCATCGTCAACGTTCACCAAAGGCTCTTTATCTCTATCCTCCATGGCTTCATCGCCTGTCGGTACTGGTGTAGGTAGACTTCCATCTTCTGTATCTGGGTCGTCACCGTTTGGTGTTTGTATTGATCGGAGACCGGAAGCGCCTCTGTTTCGAGCCAGACGTTGTTTCTTGGCCAAGACACTTTCGCCTAGATTTGAAGCGTCGTCGTCTGACTCATCAGCATCAGCCTTACGTTTGATGCCCTTTGAGTTCTGACCGTCCAAGGTTTCGACATCTGATTCTGTGACAGTTGGGGCAATGCTCTCTTCATCGTCATCGTCACCATCATCCACCCCATCATCCATGAATTCAGCAAGCTCATCTTCAGCTTCTCCCCAGTCAAAGTCCTTAAGCTCTTGCCCCGTCTGCTCATCTTCAGCTTCGTCAGCTTCCGACGTAACTTCTGTAGTATCATCTTCCCCCTTCTCCCTATCGGCGTCAAGGATCTCTAGAAGATAAGGTTGTTCATCTAGTCGTCTCCATTGACTTAAGCAGTCGGTGAGCCAGTTCTGGTTGACGATCTTAATGCTTCGGATCTTGGCTGCCTGCTGAACCTTCTTTGTACGGGGTCGTGATGAAGCAACAACAAGATGTGTGACTCGTTTCGATACTGTATCCAAGACCTGAGCACCATAACTCTGAGCTTGCATGCCGATCTCCGATTCCTCAACTCTTACGCCCAGGGGTACAAGGCCGGATAGCACAATCACGAGACCAGACAAGACACTAGACTTGAGATTCTCGAGAATGTCGCCAACATTAGGCACCATTGACAAATCGACGCCATCGTCTACAGACGCCCTTCGCTTGGACTTGCTGTGCGCAGGTGGATGTGTTCCCTCTTTCTCTCTTCTTTGAGCTCGTCGCTGGTCGTATGTTTCGTAAAATTCCGTGTGTAAATCCGTAAGATGATCTTGAAGCGCAATAAGCTCCTCGTCATCATCAACAAGAACATTTCGGTGATGGACAGGGGGTGATTCACTAGCGTTCGAGTCTTGCTGGTCGTCTTCCTTGTCCAGCTCTTCCTGCATATGTAGCAAGGGTCGGTCCTTAATTTGCTTCTCCAACGTCTTTTCCTGCTCTTCTTCCTGAACCTTTAGACTGACTGCATCGTCTCCGCCGCTCATTTTGACAATCTCATCAATCGGTGAAGCTTTCGGTGCCAACGGCACGCCTTTTTCCACCGGCTTCGACTTGAGTATAGGGAGAATATCTGTTCGCTTGGGAAGGAAACTCGAATTGATATCGCCGATGCCCTTGAAGAAGTCGTAGGGCACCACCTTGATCAGGTTCGGTCGGTTCATAGGCCACACGTCGGCTCGGTCGTCAATGATAACTACCATGTCCGTGCTGACGGGGAACAGACGTTGTAAGCTCTTGGAAGTGATGCTGCCATTCTCATCACGACTGATGACACGATTACCGAAAAGCTTCTGATCGGGATCGACAATCTTAGCAATGTTGAGGGCGTAGGCGCGTGTTCCCATGGTGTAAACGTGCAACTCGTACATCTTGGAAACCTCTTCCAGAAATTCCTTCAATCCAGGTCGGAGCTTGATATAGTATGTACAACCGCTCGTCAATCCGCGAGGGCCATCATCATTAAGCTGAAAGTCCCTAACATCCTTTACAGCCTCGTAGTTAGGATTCGTTGGGTCGTTCTTCCATTCGCCGATGGTGGGCTCTATACAAGCATGAATAATGGTCTGATCAAGATCGACTACGAGGCTAAGTTTTCTTTGCCGAAGTAGTCGCTTCTGATTCTCGTGCTCGGCCTTGGTAGCGACGCCTTCGCTGACCCTCAAAACAGTCTGGTCATGGCTCATGTTGATCATGGCGCGATCTGTGTCGAGGTTATCACTCGCCCAGTTGATCTCGGTCATGTCAGCGCCGCACAAACTACAAAGACCCTGCACCTGAACTTCATGACCGCACGCCTCTTCGACCATGAGACAGGGCGAGTCAGCCGCAATCTCCTGACCTTCGCGAATGCGCCATTGCTTGAGTTTGCCTTCGGCAGGGCTGTCAAACTCGGTATATGTGGTTTCGTTGTTCCAAGTGTCTTCGTTAACTTTGCGCTTCCAGTGGAACTTGTATTCGAAAATGCTTTCTTGCTTCTTGATCGTGTCGCCGGGTTTCTTGAGGAGTTTTGTAACGATGATGGGATAATGTAGGCGCGAGCCTAGAGGGACGACTTTATCGTGCATTGTGTGTTTCGTGGGGTGTTCAAATGTTGGTGAGGGTTCTTGCGATGATATCGGTAGCCTCTGGTCATGAACATTAGCTTACATTCATCGGAACTTGCCAGGCAAAGTTTGGTAGCTAGCTGTGTGTGGATAAAGCCGAACTTGTGATTTTTAATGACAAAGACATACCTAGAGAGCTCCCCTTTCTTTATTCCTTCTCGGCGCAGGCGCACCAGTCAAGCCCATGGCCTCACCAGCAGATGGTCGCGAAAGTGAATCAGCGCGCCGCAATCGCACGTGCAAATCGCAATCCGAATCGCGTTAATCCTTTCCAATGGACAATTCTGCACAACCTCGAATAGTGTAAGGAAACTTATCGAAAGGATTGATTCGTGGATAAATTAAATCGCTTCGCTGGTGCTTTTTTCTTTGATGCTTCGAGAGAAAGCTCGTACAAGGTGACGCACTAGGTTGGCACAGCTCGTAGCGCGGACCAGCTTCTTCCTTGTACTACTTTCACTGAACGCGATCACGTGGGTGGATTGAGTAGCCCACTAAGGTATTCGGGGGGCGCTGAAACGTTGTTGCGGCGCGTAAGTTGGTGGCTCAGTTGTTCTCCGCGATCGCGATCGTAGAGTTGGTCCAAGCTCTGGAGTACCAAATGCGACGTGATGTTAGGTGATGAAATAGCGGTAGCTTTTTGTTTCGTTATCTTTATCTTATCAAGAAGAATAAGAAACAGAAACAGATGAGCGACTGAAGAGAAGTACCGGAATAAAAGTGCACCGTAACACAAGTCGTGGGGGATGATAAGTCGGAATAAATCAGTCAAGAATAGGAAGACTGTTATCGTCAAGTTGCTGATACAAGTTATATATTAGCAGTATCCATCAGCAGGGGAAGAGAAAACATACCACGAATGAACCAATCAGGTCAAAAATAGATCATCAAGTTTCGTCCTATGATGGGCTCGATACAGTCCAACTGCCGCTCAGAGAAACAAAGGTGGGAAGACCCGCCCTTTTTGTACCCGGAGCTGGAGGGTGCTGACCCCCGTCACATCATTCAATCATCAACGCAGCAGGGTCAAGTTATACTTTACAGCTCCAGTTCCTGGCAAAAAGGGTCGAGTACAAAGAAGCCAATCAAAACTACTGCATCTACTTACACTAGATTAATGACATTGATTCTTTGTTGAAGCTTCTCGACGGCTTCGATCCTTTGTTCATTTTATCACCGATATCATGGCCGAGGCTATGCTATCACTTGGACAGCTTGTGTGGGGCTCCATCTTAGCTTGTCAGTGTCTCGCGACGCAGAAGTGGTCTCAGTTGGTGGCGTGTCAGTGATTACCCTAGACCAATTCGTGATGATATAATCCATCACCAGTTGAGCCCAGAATGGACAATGGAGTCACATGCCCATTGTATACCAGGTCAAATTTATCGGTGTGTTTACTTCTGTAGAGTTGTACGAGCCGTCAGGTGTGTTGTCTTCGTGCTTCGTTGAGCTTGTGAGAAACATTGTGAAACGCAGCAAGCATCAGACAGCCCACTCCAAACGCCTATAACTTCAGCTACGCTTTCAGCACAACCAGTATCAATCACTATATATGCAGTAAAAGTGGAGGCAACACAAAAGTTGAATACCAAAATTCTTCAAAAACACTGGTATCTATCATAAAAACTCAAGCAACGCAACAACCACCCAATCCAGCCATCTATATGTTCATCATTGCATCCCATTTCGTATCATTCATACCATCATTGAAGCTAATCCCGACATAAGTATTCAACATACTCAAGCAGTGGATTGAACAACTCTGTAGCCTTCAGACACCAACTTTGTAATCTCTTCATTTTTATGCTGCAAAATGCCCAGCGCATACGCAACATCGTTCCATTGCCGCTCTGTTTCGCAGCGACTAAGTCGTGCGGCAAGCTTCTCGGCCAGTTGTTTGGCGTGTTTGTCCTGGTCAATGCGTTAGTTAACTGCTTGTCAAACCACAAGTTCATCGCATACCTTTTCAACAAAGCCAAGCAAGAACTTGACAATCCTGCGGAAACTCTCCTCCTCCATGTCGCCAGCACTGAGCAGACTGAACATGTCGACAAAGTGGTTATACACAGCATTGTCCTTGGTGCTGAGCTCGGTGAAGAACATTCTCGCCAGATCAGCGATCCTGCGGTCCTCATCCTCCAAACATTTGGCCATCTCGCCTAGTTGACCCTTGACCTTGACTTGTCCAGCCAAAATCAGGAAGGTTAGCGTCATGAGACATGTTCGCTTGACAGACGCGTCGTCATCAGCCAGTCGACGGTAAAGGAAATCAGTGTTCTCATCAATAAGATGGTTAAAGCAGACGGCCATGTCTCCCAGCGCAATAACAGCGTTGCTTCGGACAGTTGCGTTGGGCGATCGCTCCATGATGGTGATGAGCAGTGGCAAGTTGGCCTCACAGTACTCGGCCGACACGCACATAAGCTTGGCGAGACAGAGTGTCGCGGCGGCTTGGAGTCCCTTGTCGGCGTATGTCGTGTTGTTGGCACAGATTTCTGATACCAACGGGCCAAAGACAGCCAACAAAGAGTTGGGTCCGTATAGAAGCTCACGCTCACGGATATGTGCCATGGCTTCTGTAAAGTCGTCCTCTGTTGTACCTCCGATGAGGTCCAGCTCATCTGCATCTTCTTTGTCCTTGTCATTCTTGGCAGGCGCTGCTTTCTCCTTCTCCTGCTTTCTGCGCTTGAAGTCGAGTTCGCATAGCTCAAGATGAACAATCTGCTTGATGGCGACATGACCAACAATGAAGAGAAGCTGAGACAGAGCGATAGCGTTGTCGCGCTTCTTCTTCTCACCCTGAGTCGCAGTCTGGTCGGCGGTTGGCGCGACCTTCGTCTCATCTCGCGACGTGGGTCGGGAGCTGGGCTGCGATGACGGCGGGCTGCGAGACTGTCCAAACACCTGTCGTGCTTTTCGTCGGATAAGGTCTGAGCAGAGGGTGTCGGGGTGCTTAGAAATAGCATAAATAGCGTTGATGGCCTGCTCTGCTACTCCATACCACTCCTTGCTGTCTGAGGGAACCTCCGTGATGGCAGCTAGTCTGACTGACACAGCATGATCATTGGGCAGTCGTGAGAATTTAACAGGAGAGTCCTTAGCCTGCCGTCCAGAGGGGTTGATTCGCCTCAAAGCAATGCATGTAAACTTGGCCAGCTGAAGATCGTTGCGTCCATGCGCACCAAGACCGGTTCGAAGCATGGTCTCCATCTCGCCCACGACAATCTCAGGGTTTGCAGTTGCCAGCATTCCCAAGACAATGATGGCACCTCGTCGCTGAGTTCGTGAGATCTCACGTTTCTGGACACCATAGACCTGCCACAGCTTGTTGATAACAACCTCGGGGATCATGCCACCCTTCATCATCGTCGCTAGAAGCTGCTCGAGCGAAGTGAGCTCAGCAGGTGTTGCACCAAAGGTCAAACTGATCATGTTTCTCGCAATGTAATTGGCCGCATCGTTGGGACTGAATGAGTCAGGCGCTTCGAAGAAGAGTCGCCTGTAACACTCGATGAGATGTGTCTGGACACCCTTGCCTTCATCGCTGTTGCCCTTGGTCCAGATGAGTCGAAGCATACGTCGAATACCGACCTTGTTCTGCTCGATGTTGTATGCATCGCCGATCTCGAAAAAGTCCATGGCCTCAATGACCTCGCTCTTATTCCTTGAGCCGAGGAGCTGGCAGATGGTGGTTGTCGCCTCGTGGATAACGTCAATAAACTTGAGCGCCTCGTTATAGTACCTCCGGGTTAGTGTAAGCTTCTCAATAGCTTCACTTGTGGCAGCTTCCTCCTGAGCCTTCTTGATGGCAGCGGCCTTCTCCTCTTCGGTCATCTGGGTAGGCTTTTGAGGAGAGCCAAGCTGTGTGGCCTCATCTAGAAGCTCATTGTCAACGGTTGTGTTTGCCTGGTCGCCCCCAAAGCCTGGGACACCGGGTGGAGGCTTGAGAGCATCCAACTCCTGCTGCACCTGATCCAGACGAGCCTGCCATTCCTTTCTCGACAGCTGTGCGCCATGCATGACTGTGAAAGGGTGGGTCTTGATAAGGGTAGCAAGAAGTTTGATGGCGTTACGTCGGACATTGCTGCTCTTGTCCTCCAAACTTCTGCAGGCAAGTTCGGCAGCCTTTTGTCGTCGCTTGGGGAACTTCTGTGCAAGAGTGCAAAGTCGCATGTACACTTGCAGAGTCCTGCATCGGCAGTAGGGGTTGATATCCAAGAATCGCTCTTCCAACACGTCGAAAAAGGCGTTCAGTTGAGACTTGTGGTTCTCGCTGCGCTCATCCTGCTTGCTGAGGTAGCCAACCATGTTTCCACAGACCTCAATCAGGGCACATCGTAGGGTGTATGACTGTCAACGTTAGACACCGGTCTATGCCGAGCTCCTGTGAACTTACCTCGCTGTCTAGCTGCTTTGCAAGCATAGTCATCTGCTTGATCACCAATCGCGGTGCCAGTTCAGAAAGCTTGGCAATGAAGGAAGAAACAGACTTTGGTCCTCGAGTATCGTTGGAATTGAATTCTTTGTTACTGATTTCGCGTAATACCTCGTCAGCGAGCTGAGGATAGTCATATGTTTCTGCCAGAATGTGTAGAAACTCGGCCATGGGTTCGGATAAGTGTTCGAAATATGTCAAGTTCTGGATGATGTTGATTTGCGCAGCTATGAATCGTCAGCATTTCACTAAATGCAGGTATTTCACATGGCTCACCATATCCATGTCCATGATGCTTTACAGCAATGCAGAGAACTTTGAAGCAGTGCATTCGGATAGTTGTGGCCTTGACTCGTTGCTCACTCTCCAAGACCATGTAAACCGGTCGTGTAAGGAGACCAATAAATGTATCCCTTTCGCTCGTTGTAAGGAAGATCTTGGAGAGCTTGAGCTTGAGAACCTTGCACATAACTTCTAAAGCCCCTTGAAGCTGTGTAGCCGAATCCCAAGCTGCATCCTTATCTTTTGCTGCCCCCTTCTTTCCCTTTCCACGTCCTCTGGCAGCAGGCGCAGTTGAAGACTTCTCAGCAGCCTTAGTCTCAACCGCAGCGATCGTCCATTGCAGAAGGAAACCGTATATCTCGAGTAACTTCTTATGGTGTGGTACTGAGTCCTGCTCGTCGGGGGAATCGATATCGGAGTGGACAGAGTCGGCCTCTGCACTCAAGCCGCTCATAACGAGGTCGAAGATCTTGCTGAGGGCGTGGGTGGGAAGATGTGCTGTGTATCTGGGATTTTCTAGCTCAGAATGTTGTCCCACGGTCGGAGTTTCAGGTGAATGATGAAGGGATATGGGGGCTAACTTGAGGAGAAACTGCAGCGAGTCCATATGGGAAGCGCGCATGATTGCATCTGGGTTATCGGCGACTGCGTCGACGATGGGGTTCAAGACGGAGTTTACCACGGGGAGGGTAAGGGCTTCAGGGTCATTTTCGCAGTCGAATAGAGCGCCATCAGCTTCTGGTGTAGAAATGCTGGCTGGGTCTGACATATAGTGCTTAAGAGCATCGTTTAGGTCAAAGTCAATGGTGTCCATGGCGGGCGATTCAAAAGTGTCGTCGCAAAAAGCGAGCGACAAAATAGGAAGAAACGAAGGGGATGAGAATGCTGAAAAGCCTAATAAGGCGGGTATCACAAAGTAATAAAGTAGTCGGCGTTCCTTATGCGCCGGGCTATATCTTGCGACCAGGTATCACCGTTGAACCTGACCGTTGGTGTTGTGTTGACAATGCAAGCTATGGAGTCGGTGGAGGGGATTGGATTTGGCTGAGGGGACGTGAGCTAACCCCTGGGCAACGATTGTTTTTGTTTTGTTCAACGCGACCACTCAGGACCCTTCCCCCTCCATGTCCCGCTAAAACCCAGCGCGTTGAGCCTATCAAACCCCTGCAGCCATTCATCGAGGCTGTCTTTAATCTTTAAGCCCCTCCAACTTCAACTACATCTGCAGCCCGTGGTTTGCTCTGAAGGACCAATAACGCTCTCTTGTTCTTTTGCTTAAGTTTGTTGTACCTGTGAGAGTTCGAAGCGACTGAAGTTAAGTTCCTTTTTGCTGGACCCCTTTCTGTATTACAAAGCGAACATGAGCGCTGCGGTTCATCAACATGTTGAAGATCACTTCGATATCCATGAAGATTTGAGAACGGAAGATACGGAGATGATGGCAGAGGAAGAGCGCACTGAAGAAGCTGCACCAATGGATGAGGATGAACGCTTTCAGTCTTTCCAGCAGGCACACCAACAACATCATATGCAGCAAATGCTTCAACAACCCCAGGATCATCGACAACCACAACAACAACCCCAGGAGGAGCCTCAAGAAGATGAAGAAGAAGAAGAAGAAGAAGAGGAGGAGGAGGAGGAGGAATCTGAAGATGAGGCTGTTGATCGAACTGTCCAAGCAGATATGGACAAGCTGCAAAATGACTTCCCTGGCTTTCGCAATCGGTATCGGTTAATCAAGCGCATCGGTGAAGGTACATCCGCCTTTTCTCCATGACTGACCATTGATGTTAACAAACACTCCCAGGAACCTTCTCTACCGTTTACAAAGCCGAGGATATCATGTACGACCACTACGACAATAGCTGGGACTACGAAGACGACTCGTCAAAATGGACACCACCACCCAAAGCAACCGACAGTCCCGTGCCTCACCGTCCCCGTCGCAAGGCACGTTATGTCGCCATCAAGAAGATCTACGTCACCTCCAGTCCCTCTCGAATTCTCAACGAGCTTGAACTCCTCCATGATCTGCGCCAATGTCCCTCTGTCTGTCCTCTCATCACCGCCTTTCGCGAAACCGACCAAGTAGTGGCTATCCTGCCCTACTTCCGACACGGAGACTTTCGCACGTACTTTCGTGACTTGACTATCACTGAGATCTCTATCTACCTTCGAGAACTCTTCACCGCCCTCAAGAGTGTTCACGACCACAGGATTCTTCATCGAGATATCAAGCCCACCAACTTCTTGTACGACCCAAGCACCCAGCGTGGTGTTCTTGTTGATTTTGGCCTTGCTGAAAGAGAAGGATCTGATGCCAAGCCTTGTCTTTGTCATGAGACCCGAGAGGTCCGAAAGCACCGTCAGACAAACTCAGTTTGGGCGCAGAATGCTGGGACTCCTCAAGCAGGATATCCCAAATCCGACACACGCTCATCGCGACGTGCCAATCGTGCAGGTACTCGAGGTTTCCGTGCCCCTGAAGTTCTCTTCAAGTGCACGGAGCAAACTACATCGATCGACATCTGGTCTGCAGGCGTTATCCTCCTTACCATTCTGTCCAAGCGCTTCCCTTTCTTCAATTCAGCCGACGACGTTGAAGCCATGATTGAAATAGCGACTATCTTTGGCAGCAAACGTATGAAGGCTGCAGGTTTACTCCACGGATGCGTCTTTGAGACCAGCATTCCAACTGTCGGCCAAGGAGGCTTCTCGATGGAGAAGATCATCATGTGGAGTACATGCCGAGGCGAGGATAAGCCTCTGACACCAGAGGAAAAGTTGGCCATCAATTTTCTTGAATGGTGCATGGAGTTAGACCCTAGCAGGAGAATAACGGCTGCGGAAGCACTGAGCCATGATTTCCTTCTGCTGGGCGAGATGGAAGCCGAAAGGCAGGAAAACGAAGAGGCAATGGCTGAGCATTGAAGCAATACTGTATCACTAATGTAATCATAGAAGCATGGAAAGGCGTTGGTTTGAGTATGGTGTTATTGTAGTGGTTGGCTAGATATCTGTACGTAGCCCAACATGGCTGATACCCAAGTGTATGAGTGTTTCACGGTAGTACATGGGCATCAATGGCGCAATCACAGTGAACTGAAAAAAAAATTATCATTCATAATCATGGGCGAAAATCGATTTTTATTTCGTTAACTCCGTGCAAGAGTCCCTGATGCAATGCCCGAAGCCGACCGACCTAGGTCCCTGCTCACAGGAGACCTGTCATCCATTGCCCGTTGTTCGCGGGTTGGAGATTCTTTTTCCGTTTGCGAAAATTCCCATACAAGCCCAACCGACTCCTAAGCAAGCACAACATTTAGAGAACAGTTGCTTGCTTAAGCGACAAGCTCAACGACACCACCGGCCGCCTTGATCTTCTCCTCAGCGAGGCGGCTGACCCAGCGGGCACGGACGACCAGAGGGATCTCGGGGAGACGGCCCTTGCCGAGGACCTTGGAGTAGCCGAGGGGGAGGAGGTCGAGGACGGGGACGGTGTCCTTCTTCTCGCCGGAGACGTAGGCGTCACGGGTCTCCTGGGGGACGAGAGACCACAGCTTGTCAAGGTTGATGATGGGCTTCCAGAAGTGGTTCTGCTGCTTGTGGAAGTATCGCATACCAACCTTACCGAAGTAACCGGGATGGTACTGTTATCGAGTCAGCCAATCTCGTCCAATTCTTCTCAGAAATCATCCTGTCGAACCTTGTCCATGTTGGTACGGTGGTGGTGCTGACCACCAGCAAGACCACGACCACCGGGGTGCTTGCGGTGCTTTCCGACACGTCCCTTACCGGCGGAAACGTGACCGCGGCTGATTGAAAAGTCAGTCCATCTCAAGTTCGGTATAACATCGTTTGTCTCGTCGGATTCGAGCAGCCGCCGACAAAGGGCGATTATTGTGAGCTCCAGCGGTCTATTTCTGATTTCCTAGGAAACACAGAAACGGACGCGGTCTCTCTCAACGACCAACCTCGTCGACGGCGAGGGGGATGAGGACATACTGCTTGCGGGTCTTTGAAGTACGGGTAGGCATGGTGACGGCTGTGGTTGTCGACTTGTCGGAATGTTCACAGTCGAAACTTCGAAATGGAGGGTGATAGACCGTAAAACCTAGCAGCTTCCGAAATCTTAGGCGAGGGCAGGACAACCCTAAAAAAATGGCTGTGTGAAGTGGGGCTTTTGCAAACTGGCGGGTCAGGTGATCTCGTGGGTTGACCGTGGTGAAGCTCGGTGAGGGCCCACTCATGATGCCCAGTCAAGGGTAACTGGTGCTTTGAGACGCGACTCAACGAGGCAACTCTCACAACATTCACTCATTCGTGTCTTAGGCTGAGCGAAATGGAGAAAACTGATGTGGAAAGTGTTACAAAAGATCTGGATAAGCTGGACTTTCATCACCCATATACGCCTTATGATGTTCAGGAGCAATTTATGAAGGCTGTTTACAATGTTTTGGAGACTGGTAATGGTCAAGTTGGCATCTTGGAGAGTCCAACTGGAACAGTGAGTACAGCTGAAACCTGAAGAGATGCCGTGATGATGTCTATGAATTGAATTGTACAACAGCTATCCCGTGAAATAGACTAACTTCAAGTAGGGGAAATCGCTTTCACTGATTTGCGCCTCACTAACATGGCTTCGCAACCACAAATCCAACCAATTCGAAGTCTCAATCCAAGAATCTGCAGAAGCTTACAAAGATGAACCATCATGGCTCGTTGAGCAACTCCTTCGTCGCAAGCGAGAAGAACTTGTCACACGCTGGGAAGAACGAGAAAAGCGCCTTGAAGCTCTTCGTCTTAAGGAAAAAGCCCAAGAAGAGCGCGCTCGTAAGCGCCGAAGAGTTGAAGACTACGTACCAAGTAAATCGCGCGTAGAAGACGAGGATGCTGAGTGGTTACTTGACGATCCTGATGATCGCGATGCGGGCCCTCAAGATGCTTTGTCGGGGCTGAGTAAAGAGACGAGGGAAGTTCTTGCCAGTATTGGTTTGGGAGGTGCCAAGAAGCTTGAAGAGGAAGATGACCTTTTAGAGGAGGAGATCAAGGTGCGAATAACTTTGACAATTGGTAAATTGTGGATAGTAACATCAATAGATCTATTACACGTCAAGAACACATTCTCAACTCTCTCAGTTCATCACCGAGCTTCGTCGCCCTACATTTCCACCTTCATTACCAACGTCACTCGCCAAGAACGAAGAAACGAAAACAGAGGCAGTCAAACTTTTACCACTATCATCACGGCAAAGATTATGTATCAATCCCTCAGTTTCACGCCTTGGATCTGTGCAAGCCATCAACGACCGCTGTTCAGAGCTCCAGCAACCAAAATCAGGACAAAAGTGTCCTTTCGTACCCAAAGATGATCTTCTTTCGCAAACTCATCAATTTCGAGACTCCGCTTTGGCGAGGCTACCTGACATTGAAGACCTCCACCAACTTGGCAAGTCACTTTCCATCTGTCCGTACTACGCATCACGAACTGCCCTCCCAGGCGCTGAGATTATTACGCTTCCATATCCTCTGTTGTTACAGAAGAGCGCCAGAGATGCCCTTGGTGTTAAGCTTGAGGGCAGTGTTGTTATCATTGATGAGGCGCATAATATTATGGATGCAGTGGCAAATGTGCATGCAGCCGAGATTAAGTTGAGTGATCTGCGGAGAGGAAGAGGGATGTTGGGTGTATACGTGAAGAAATTTGGCAAGAAGTTGAAAGGCGTCAATCGAGTAAATGTTGGGAGAGTGGGAAGAGTTATTGAAGGTCTCAGTGAGTGGATGGACGGGGCACTCAAGTTCAAGGTCAGTCAACTCATCCATTACCAGTAAAATAGCCTAACATCCTGATAGCAAGAGCATGGCATCGTCGACCCTAACGATCTCACAAGACACAAAGGCATCGACCAGATCAACATGTTTGAACTCATTCAGTACATCCAAGAGTCAAAGCTGGCTTTCAAGATTGAGAGCTATATATCCCACGTTGAGAGCGAGGATACAAACTCGAAAACACCAAGGTCAAGTACACCAGTTCTTCACACCCTCGTATCATTTCTCATCGCCCTCACAAATCTCAGCTCCGAGGGTCGAATATTCTACCAGAAGATCAAGGGCCCGAGCCCCGATATACAGCTTTCTTACTTACTTTTATCCCCAACTTACGCATTCTCATCTATCGCATCTAGTGCCAGAGCAGTTATTCTAGCTGGAGGTACAATGTCTCCTTTTGACGACTACAAAGACCATTTATTCCCTTCACTTGAGGCCGGCAAAGTCACAACTCTGAGTTGCGGACACGTCATTCCGCCAGAGAATCTCTGTGTCTGGACACTGGCATCTTCAAGACCTGGCGCGCCGCCTTTTGAGTTTAGCTTTCAGAAGAGGGGCGACACAGAAATGATAACACAACTGGGCCTTGCCATTCTGAACCTTTGCTCGTTAGTCCCAGACGGTGTTGTTATTTTCTTCCCCAGTTACGGATATCTTGATGAAGTCGTTGCTGTCTGGCAAAAGAGTCAAGGAAATGCACAGCCAATCTGGGATCGATTAGCAGCACGCAAAGCACTATTCAAAGAGTCGAGAGGCGCATCAAGCGACGAAGTCCTCCAGGAATACTCCGACGCCATCCTCGGCGAAAAAAGCAACGGCAAAGGCGCCCTTCTTTTGAGCGTCGTTGGCGGTAAAATGTCAGAAGGCATCAACTTCTCCGACCGTCTCGGCCGGTGTGTCATGGTAATCGGTCTACCCTATCCAAACATAGCCTCACCAGATTGGAAAGCAAAGATCGAATACATTGAGACAACGACACAAAACAACCTCACAGCGAAAGGAGGAGCAAAAGAAGAAGCTATACGTAAGGGCAAGCAGACAGCGAGGGACTTTTACGAAAATGCTTGTATGAGGGCCGTCAATCAGAGTATCGGCCGTGCAATCCGGCACCGGGGTGATTATGCGGCGATAGTTCTGGTGGATCGACGATATGGCACGGAGCGAATCCGGGGCAAACTACCAGGGTGGATAAGAGGGGGTTTGGTGAATGAGAGTCATGAGAAGGGCCTCGGAGGTTTGATGGGTGCTGTCGGAGGATTCTTCCGAGGAAAGAAGAGTCAGGGTCAGTAGAGCGATGATGGTAGGGCTGGTCTTACTTCCAAGTCTGGGCATAATTTGAGCTTGTACCAAGATGGGAGCTTGTTTGTGGGTGGAGGTCGAGACCCTTCTTGGCGTGAGGATGGAGAGGCAAATGGAGGAGGAGGAGAAGATGCAAATTAGGCTTTTCTGGCATAGAGACCGTGCTTAATGGAAGATTAACGGCGTGTTAGAAGGATGCAGAACATGCGTCGAACATTCGATGTGACAGGGTTCATATCAGAAGCACCGAGACAATAATTATCTCACTCAGAGCCTCAATCAACAAACATTTTAAACATTTTAATACAAAATAGATGCAGGATAACCCGATAATGCTATTCATCTCACCAAAGGTTAGATACGGCAATGTCAGGCATTTCCTGACAAACACGCCTTGGTACTTTTCCGCGGTAAAAAGCTCCATGCGGCGACGTTTATCCCGCAGAATCGAGTTAGCAGTCACACTAATACCAACTGCCATTGGCGAATGAATGAATTTTCGTTGGTTGATAAAAAAGCCAGCGAGATAGAAAACAAAAAAAAAAAAAAAAGGCGGAACCGAGCACCACCGGGACCGGGACCGGGATGACCGATCGAATTTGACGATTTGCCCTCTGACTCTTATAAGACTCCAATTCTCCTCAAAAAATACTCCAGGGTATCGCTGTTTCTAAGCTTCAACATTTTCGGAGCTCAAGTAGCAATGGCGACAAAAACAGAGCAAGCTCCAGAGAGGAGCATGCCTCCGGAGGATGATCACAGCGATGTTGAGAGTCTCAAGGCAGCGGCTCTTTTCCACAAAGCTCTTCGCATGGGAAGAGTTGAGGAGAAGGGGATTCATCCCATTCCCCTCGAAGAACGCACCGTAACGCGCTTTTACAATATCTTTACTGTCTGGGCATCTATCAACTCTAATATTCTTGGGTAAGTTAACTTGTCAACACTTTTTCACAAACCTATACTAATAAAGGAAGTATTACTTTTGGCATGCTGGGTCCATTGGTGTATGGCCTGAGCTTGAGAGACTCTGCGCTCATTATCCTCTTCTTCTGTCTCTTCTCAACAGTCGGACCGGCATATCTTGCTACGTTTGGTCCCAAAACTGGAATGAGACAAATGATTCAAGCGAGATATAGTTTTGGTCGATATCTCGTGTCTATTCCCGTTCTTCTCAACCTCGCCACTCTTACTGGTTTCATGGTCATCATCTTTGTCGTCGGCGGACAATGTCTCTCTGCCGTATCAAACGGCCATTTGAGCCCTGATGTCGGAATTGTCATCATTGGCATTCTGTCACTATTCATTTCGTTCTGCGGATTCAAGGTTCTGCATTACTACGAGACTTATGCTTTTATCCCCGCTATCATCGCCATCACCATTGCCACTGGCTGTGGAGGTTCAGAGCTTTCCAAGCAGGCTCCTCCCGCGGCACCAGCGACTGCAGCAGCTGTTCTTAGCTTTGGTATGATTGTGGCCAGTTACATGATCCCTTGGGCAGCTATCGCGAGCGATCTCACAACATATTTCGATCCAAAGGTCCCCTCGTGGCGGGTCTTTGTGTACAGTTACCTCGGCCTCGTCACACCCACCATTCTCCTCATGGTTCTTGGAGCCGCAATCGCTGGAGCTCTGCCTAATATTCCTGAGTGGTCAGAAGCGTATGGGAAAACTGCAGTTGGAGGTGTTCTTGCAGCTATGCTCTCCAGCGCTGGCGGCTTTGGCAAATTTGTGGTTGTTATCCTCTCGCTCACTCTGTTGGGTAACACTGGCGGTACAATGTACGCCATTACACTTAACTTCCAGACTCTTATTCCTGGTCTGATCAAGATCCCCCGATACGCTTTCGCCATTGTAGTTACCGTCATCGTCATTCCCACTGCTATCCGAGCCCAGCGCGATTTCTTTGTCAATCTCGAGAACTTTGTCGCCCTTATAGGTTACTGGTCGGCATCTTTTATCGGAATTGTCAGCGTTGAGCATCTTGTCTTCCGCAAGGGTCGCTGGGACTCGTACGACCATGTTATCTGGAACGTCGCATCTGAACTACCCCTTGGTATTGCGGCCATTGCTGCGGGTGTTATCTGTTATGCACTTGTTGTTCCTTGTATGGCGCAGGCTTGGTGGACCGGTCCTATTGCTAAGACAACCGGTGATATTGGTTTCGAGATTGCGTTTGTTATGAGTTCGCTGTTTTACATACCTTTCCGATGGTTGGAGAAGCGCATGTCTGGAAGGTAACAAGGGTGACAGATACGGCTTCAACGCCGGGTGCAAGATTAATGAGACATGGATGGATAAAATAGAATAGAAGGATTAGAGAAAAAAATAGCATAATTTGTTTTTATCCTTGAAACCTGATACTATGGTGAAGAACAAAACCCATTCATAACCTCACGACTTCCTTTTTACAGCCATCATCATCCCATCTCTTGGCCTCCCCTCCAAACCAAGCTGCTGAAATGCAATATCCCCAAAAACAACGTCGAGATCTGTATGAGCTGTCTTTGGTTCAGGGGTCGGCTTCAAGCCCGCGCACTCAAACCTATAATCCCCCACAGTCATGACCATGATGATCTTGAGTATGTTCACCCCCATATTCTGCCCAGGACACATTCGTCCATCTCCTCCAAATGCTCGGAAGTATGCGGATGCTAGGGGCATTTTTTTCTGGACCGAGCCATCGCTCTGGCCGGAATGCTGTGGGATTGGGATAGATATCTGGATCGTAATGTATGGTATGTGCGCTGGTTGTTATAATTAAATCATTACCAACAGGAAGTTGGCGCCCGTCGTGCGTTGTTACTGTTGCGCCAGGAGGGGCTTGCTTTAGATCCGAGCCGAGAGGATACAGTCTCATGGCTTCTTTGAGAACGGCTTCTGTGTAGGGGAGTCTTTGAAACATCTCGGGATTTTCTAGAAGAGCGATTTGAGGGGGAGCTCCAAGTTGCTCGATATGCTCTTGATGCATTTTTGCAACAACGCGCGGTGCTTTCGATAGAAGCATGAAAAGAAACTTAAAAGAGGTCAGACATCCAAACGTAAAGACTCATGGGTATCTGGCTTACACAGAGAGTACTGGTCGATGTACTGTGCCCTCCCAACAGCATGGTCTTGGGACTATGGGGCGAAAGTCAGCCAATATAACTCTGCATCGGGACCAGAAAACCCACTAGCTGAGCATCATTTCTCTATCGAACTCGGAAAACTGTAAGCCACTATTAGAATCTCTGTTCGTTCTCTCCATCATAGTTTCCAAATGCTCCCGAAGCAAGAGCTCCATGATACTCTTCGGATTCTGCCTCGACGGAACAACTCCTTGTTCGAGAGCTTGCTCAGCACATTGGTAGATCTTTTTCATGAGGGATGACTCAAGCCTGCTAACGACTTGACGCCTCTTCCAGCGTCGCGGAATCTGAATTATTGGATTGTAAGCGATTCGAAAGTCTGTATCTCCTGGGCGAGATTGACGAGGTCTCTTGAGTCTTTCAAGATTTGACTTGCGACTGTTTGAGAGTTCTAAGGTTCGCCGAGAGTGACTGTTGAAACTATGCCAAAGATGAGCTTGGCGGCTAGCTCTTCCATCGAGAAGACCTCTCCTGTAGTAGCTAATTCGTCAAGTTTCTGTTGGAACAAGCCGCACTCATGAGCCATGATGTTCGTCATGCTGCGGACATGGCTCATTGAGAAGGCCGGACTGACAGCGGTTGATATCTTTCTCCAAAGTGCCCCGTTAGTTGCTGCCATTGTTCCTTCTCCAAGCATGGGCTTCATGAATACTACAGTCATGGGATGCACAGGAAGAGGCTTCGGGAGGGATGGCTGTTCCATAAGTTTCGGGTTCGTGATTATAACCATTCCGGGGCCCATGGGCCAGAGATCAAGATAAAATATTTCTTCGAGATTGTACAAGCGGACCATTTCCGTGTAGAAGAGTTGAGGGTGAGTGTTTGGGGGCATCAATGCTGCAACTTGACCGAAGGCTTTGATGTGGCCGAATAGCCAGCTATGGGGAGGCCCGGGCTATAAGTTGTTAGTTGAGTGAAGTGCGCTACACTTATAAGATCATGAGGTACCAAGCCTCGATAGAAGCGGCGAGTTCTGTAGCCATGGTATAACATCGCAATGACAAGAATGGATGTCAACGCAACAGCCAGAGCCAGGCCTGATCTCCTTGAAGAGAGTTTTGACATGATATCTATAATAGCCATGGTCCCGAAGTATTAGAGAGAACAGTAGTTGAACAAGATGGAGCGACAATACCTCGAGAATCACGATATCTGCCATCTTTACTTATACATAAATCCCAGAAGCTTGGTTGAGATCGGGTAACACGATCTCTAATACTTTCGGGTCCCGATGCCCGTCAGACTTATCAGCTGAATTCCATTGATCTATTTGGACATGGCGTTTATTTAAAGGTACAATGTGTGACTCCGGGATCGTTTCATGGTGTTGATGTGGCGGTTAAACCTGTAGCTGAAGATTTCGGATTGACTGAGACATGGCAAGGATATTGCCAACGCGCACATCTCTGTCATAATTCATCATCGGTATTTGTAAAAGATTATCATGATTTACATTAAATTATTCCGATACAATTTGATCCAGTTCTTATCTCATATCCCTCGCCATATTTCTCTTGAGATCTAATTGGCATAGCCTCAGTACTACCATCTCCACAGCACTAATGGGCCACCCATGACATGGTTCCTCTGCCTCAATTTCCCGCCAAGCTTTCACCTTCACTTCAGCAAACAATCCAAAATGCCTGAAAGTATCTGGTCAATCCCCCTCCAAACAACAAACTTCAACATTGTCGTCGCCTTTCTCGGCGGCTTCATATCAGTCTTCGGCCTCGTATCTTATCTTCTCAAAGAGAACTACTACCTCTCCGAAGCCCGTACGTCACAAACAAACCCTTGCACAAAATATCTCTTGGCATTGCTAAAAACTACTTCCTTTTACAGTTATATCTCTCTTGGCAGGCGTTGCATTTGGTCCTCATGGCGCAAACTTTATTCGTCCGAAAGACTACGCTGAATGCGCCGAGTTTCCCCAGTCGTGCGACTTTGACCTTAATGCTATAACGCTCAACTTCAGTCGACTTGTTCTCGGTGTACAGCTTGTTCTAGCGGGTGTGCAACTCCCGAGCAAATATCTCGTGAAAGAATGGAAGTCCCTTAGTCTTTTGCTTGGTCCGGGAATGACTTGTATGTGGCTTGCTACAAGTCTGCTTGTGTGGGCACTTGCAGGACAGCCGCCGTTCCTGCATGCCCTTGCTATTGGAGCTTGCGTTACGCCTACGGACCCGGTTTTGAGTGCTGTTATTGTCAAAGGAAAGTTTGCGGACCATAACATCCCGCAGGATCTACAGTACCTTATCACTGCTGAGTCTGGTGCCAATGATGGACTGGGCTATCCTTTTCTCTTCATCGCGCTGTATCTCATCAAGTTCACCGGCGCGGGAGCCACATCTGGGGGAGCGGGCGATGCGATGGGTCTGTGGTTTGGTATGACATGGGGCTATACTATCCTTCTCAGCGTCATATACGGCGCTGTGGTAGGATGGGTTGGCAAGGAGCTGCTTCACTTTGCTGAGAAGCACAACTACGTTGATCGTGAAAGCTTTCTCGTCTTTGCCATCGCTCTCGCACTCTTTGTTCTAGGAACCTGCGGCATGGTCGGTACAGATGATGTCCTAGCCTGCTTCATCGCTGGCAACACATTCACATGGGACGATTGGTTCCGCCTCGAAACGAAAGACGACTCTCTCCAACCTACAATCGACATGCTCCTCAACGTAACCATATTTCTCTGGTACGGAGCTTACATACCGTGGAGAGATTTCCACGACAACTCTGTTATTCCTCTTTGGCATCTTGTCATTCTAGGAATTTGTGTTCTGGCATTAAGGAGACTGCCGTGGGTATTTGGTATGCATAAGTGGATTCATCAAATTGAAGAGGTCAAACAGGCCGTGTTTGTGGGATTCTTTGGACCGATTGGTGTCTCGGCCGTCTTTTATCTTTTCATCAGTTTGGAGTTCATTGAGAAGCATTTGAGCGATGAGGATGGAAGACCGAGGAGCGATGTTAGGAACTTTGCGGACCAGACACGCGTTATTGTGTGGTTCCTTGCAGTCTGCAGCATTGTGAGTGCCCCTTTATGTATCATGTATTTCTTGGTGCTAATAGAAACAGGTTGTCCATGGCTTGAGCATCCCAATTGGAAAACTGGGTTTCCATGCACCGAGGACATTGAGTCGTGTTGTTAGCGAAAGCCTGAGCGATGCCCCAGCAGGAGGCCGTCGACGAAACATTCCCTTTATTGGCAGGTACTTTTCTGGGCCTGATAGGAAAGATGCTCGTCCAGCAACCGGTCCAATTGTCATCACTGGTGGTCAAAGGATGCGCTCAGAACTGCCGGTTCATGCCGGAGATGAGACGCCCCCGATTAGACGAGAGATTCAGTTCGCTGATGAAGTGAGATAAGAGTCACATATGAGTTCACTTATCTGATATATAGATTCACATCGATAGACGGTGTCATACAATAAATAACGACATATCTCATTAAGCGTATCCCTCTAAACAAGAATCTCGGGCGTTATATAAACAGCAACGATCCTTCGTCATTCCAAAAGTTCAGTCCAAGCCGACCACAAGTGAAAGTTCCGTCAGATTTACGCCAAGAGCATGGCAGCGCCGACAACAGCACCGACAACTCCGTAAGGCGCGAAAGCAGCAGCAGCGTTGGTCTCGTCAGGGCTAGAAGCATCGTTAGTAGCAGAAGCATCATTGTTGTTGCTGTTGCTTCCGCTGCTTCCACTGCCCCCGTTTCCTCCGCTACCTCCGCTACCACCAGTAGCAGAAGGCTCGTTGGAGTTCTGAGTTCGAGTGCCGCCAACAATGGTGGTGGTCAATTGAGAAGCATCCGTAGGTCGAGTCGCATCGACAGAGACACCAGAGACAGCAGCTGAAGCGGCGGATGCGACATAAGTGGTAGATGAGAAACCACAAGTGTACATAATATCATCGATATCTGCAAACATCAGCTACAGTCAGACAATAAATCGATTGAGACTTACCCTCAGTGTCGTCGCGGACATCATCGTCGTCGTCATCATCATCATCGTCCTCATCACCAGCGCCCTCGGCACCAGGGAAGCCAGCACCGCCACCTCCCAACTTGGAGAAGTCAATACCGCCAAAGTCACCACCCATGTCTCCCATACCAGGCATGCCACCTATTGTAATTTGTTAGTTTTTGCGGTTTACGAAGCGCAGCGCAGTCAACTGGGGGTTCTGTTGGACTTACCCATGCCACCGAACTGAGAGAAGTCGTCCTCAGGGGCCTCGTTCTGCTCATCCTCATCGACCCACTTGTCGAAATCAGTCTTGAGGAAGTGGACGCGCTTGGAGTCCTTGAGCAATCTGGGCCAGTACTCCTCCTTGAGCTCCTTCTTTTGCAGCTTTATCTCAACATTCTTGGCAGTGTGGTTGATCTTGCTCTCGGCGGGGTCGATCTCGCCCCAGAACTCGAGCTCGACATGGTACTTCTTCTTGAGAGTAGCTGAGGTGCCGGTGAAGGTGAGCTTAGTAGGCTGGAGGTCGAGAGTGAGGCTGTCCTTGGGCACATCAGGGACGGAGATGGTAAGGTAAATGAAGTTCTTGGAGGGGTCGGCGATGGAGGATCGCTGGGCCCAGAGGACTGTAGAGTTGTTAGTGGCTGAATTGGAGGTGGCATTGAGCGAGTGCGCAGAATGCGATCAAGCTTGAAGCCGTTGAGAAGAGTGTTGGCAGATTACATCTTCAGAGCGGCATCGGGAGAGGAGGGGAATACGAGCACAAGGCTGGGGCTAGACAGGGAGGAGCAATGACATACCTTCGGGGTAAACAGTGTCAGACATTGTGAAGAGTGAAGTAAAAGGGTATCTTATCGTATCGTCAAGTTTACGTGAATGGAGGAGAAGACAACAGAGAGAGATAAGGAGAAAGAAGACGAAAGATGTTGCAGATGCAGATGCAGTAGAGAAAGAGAAATGGAGACGGAATGGATGAGTTTTTGGTGGGCGGAGGAGGTGCAGTTTTAGCTCCTACTTCTGTACCTAGACTAGCAAAATCCGCAGCGGGCAGTACCTCGAATGAGAGACCTATCCATTCATGAGGCTTGCACGTTTGCCTGGTCACTGGCGGGAGGATAGAATGTCTAAGAAGGAGAGAGAATAGAGGGGCAATTGATCAGAGAGTACCTAGATATCGTGCTAAACACAGAGTGAGTGGAGGTATATCCCTAACACCCTTGGAGTGCCCGCTCTGACGTTGCCCGCCCGCCCCTTGAATGTGGCCAGCTCTTCTCCACTATTACTGGGCTGGAGCTCCTAGAAGGTGCTGGAGCTTTGTCACCTTAATTGGAGGTTTGGCCGTGTACAAGCACATACGAGATGTTTTCAGATACAAAATCAGTGTGTTTTCAGCTCAATGCTTAGGCTTGATGTATGAGACTCGATAACAATCCTTCTAAACAATCAAAGCACATTGATTGCAGTGGCTCTCTATCTCCGTATCAACAATGGTAGCCTAGTCCGTCCTACACGCGGCCGGCATTCAATGGCGGGGTAAGCACCTCACTGGAGGCGACAGTGTCAATCTTAGCGCCAGGCTCCAGGGAAGCTTCAGCGGACCTTGCACTGAAACCCTCCAGTCCCTGTTTTTGTTCACGAGCCAATTAAACCTCGGCCTGACTATCACCTCAGCCTTGAGGCAGGCTAGTGTCGGGCGAGCCTCACCACCATGACCCAACATCATCTAACGACTAGCTGCGGCTGATTCGACGGCATCAAGACGCTTTGAGGTCTGTGAATACCGCGACAATCTAGTGCTATTTCAGATTCCTCACAACAAGTTTCATACCTCGCCTGCTCCTTCGATAAAGTCCTCCTCCGCCATTTGGCCATTTCTACAGTTGCGTCATTGGCACGGGCATTTCCAACTTCCTTGTCAATCCAACCACCGCCATGGAAACGTTAAAATCCATTTTTGCGAGGCCTGATCCACAGGCTCAGGTACGCACGCCGGACTGCACCCAGTTTCACAAGGCAGTCTAACATATCTCGCTGTCTAGATGCGCAAATGCAATGCATTGATGAGGCAAAACATCCGTAAGATCGATCGCGATATCCAGACCGTCAAACAAGTAGAATACAAAACAAAGAACCTCATCCTCCAAGCCGATAAGCGAGCCCAGCGCGATCCTTCTCGCGCCAAACAAGCCCAACAAGAAGTTCGCGACTTTGCTCGTGAGCTCGTTCGCGCCCGAAAGACCTCAGCCCGCCTCATTACATCCAAGGCGCAGCTAAACTCGGTGCAGATGCAAGTTCAGGAGGCGTTTGCTGTGCGCAAGATCGAAGGGTCTATCCGAGCGAGTGTTGGAATCATGAAGGATGTTAACTCGCTTATTCGCCTACCTGAACTGGCGGGTACTATGCAAGAGCTGAGTGTGGAGTTAATGAAGGCGGGTATTATCGAGGAGATGGTCGAGGACTCACTTCCTGCTGACGGCGATATGCTCATGGAGGATGAGGAGGCCGATGGTGAAGTCGACAAAGTCCTGGGAGAGATTCTCAAGGACCGCAAGCAGCCCACCCTGCCAGTGGCGCCTGTACCGGAGCCCGAGAAACCCCAGGAGGAGGAAGAAGAGGAGGATCCAGAAGCTATGATGGACCAGATGCGCAACCGATTAGAGGCGCTCCGAAGTTAGCGAGAGTTTGGTGATGCGGCTTGCTTGGTTAGCTATTACTCGAAGATGCCAGTTGTGCTTCATCATGGACGGAGTTGGGGGAGTTTGGCGTATCTGCAGTTTTGGCATACATTTGATCCTACGGAGACTGCTCGAGCATCATAGGATCGATATTACATTGTTCGTACTTTGCACTACGACGAGATATACAACTACATTTCACGTTCTTCGGCACGCTGCTTGTTGTGAAGATTAACTGAGCCCCTGATGCTACTTTAATCAGCATGTCATTTGAAGGGAACGACTATACATTTCGTGTCACAAATCATTCCTAGCATAAGTCAGAGACTTCTTGCATTTGTAGTATCCGTTCGATGAGATCCGCAACGTTATACCCTTTGAGGGTGCAATATAGCTTTAAGAGTTTGCTCTTCAAGGGGTCACCGAACGCCAAGTCCTGAAGCTCATGTGACACTCTTGCGAAAGCAAGAATATACGCTAACTATCTAAGATCAATGTTTGTGGTTCTTCCAGTATCAAGTTACGCTCATCACGAATGCCTCAGACTGCCCAGAGGTGCAACTCTCACTTGCATGTTGCTCTCGAACGTGTTACTGAACACTTATCCTTGAGGTTGTTGTTGTTGCAAATGTATTGGGATAAGAACGCCTAAATCCATTCATGTCAGATATTAGCGATATGGCTACCTGTTAAGTCTCTTCATGAAGGATAATGCAGCCGTGTCCCGGCGTTTTGTTATCGAGTTGTTCAAGGAACAAGTACCAAGTATGCAGCATCACCAAAAACATCGAAATTTGAGTTCCAGTGATATGTTCACATACAACCTCGTCTCTTGTACTATTCACGCCGTCGTATAATCTTTCTCTCTTGTTGTACTAGAGACATATGTGACTCGAGCAAGAGTAGCTCTTAGTTTCATCAGACTATATGATCAAGTTCAACTTAATTTGATAAATCTGGACATGGTTTTACTAACTTATGCTCGATATCTCCTATCTTGCCTTTATATGATCGATCTCCTAGTATCGTCAAGACTGTATCTCGTCTCAAAGTCAAGAGTGAGCCTACGATGATTACCTGCCTCTTTTCTCGCGAAGTCGCATGTATAGGAAGGGAACTATGCTCAGGTTCCGGTGTATGTTTGTAGTTCCTTTCGTACTCGGCCAGTATATTGCTGGTATACTGTACCTGCACTATTTGAATGAGTAGGTCGAATTGAGTTTCTTGTTTGCTCGGTCTCATGTTGTAGACTCTAGGAGGTATTTGCTTTACAACACTGGTAAACAAGCCACACAACTTCAATACGATTATAATAGATTGTAGCCATCCCGGTTCAATACCTCCTCCAACAATATTCATAGCTGTGCCTCTAGATCTGTCGACCACGATGTGTTCAGTATCATGCAGGCAAGACAAGCTACCCTAAAGCTCATTCGGCATCAAGGTGAGCGATGCCCAACCACCAATACTTCAGGCGCAGTGTGACACGGGGAACAGTTCAAGTCTCGGCCGAATGTTGGTTACCCGATGAAATCACGGTGAGCAGGGAAGATGAGCCAATTTGACTGATGTGTTGTTGTTCACACCGGATAGTCACATCCGTAGATGGCCTCACCTCACCGCAATCAAGCCGCTGCCACAAGTACAATACCTAATTTAAAAAATACCGATCGGATAAGTTGTGGCACCCTACAGTCACGTCACCGATTCAATTAAAATTTTTCTATGTGACTCATTTCGCAAGGAAAGCTGCAAGGGACCAGACCAGATATAGCTGCTGTCGTGTAAGTTCGACCCGCCAGCTCAACACTTGTCAATGAGAATGCGCGCCAACTATAAGCCAGCGCATATAACCCGCCCAGGGCTAGAAGCTGTATAACCTGAATATTGGGAAAGTGCATGCATGAGGACAGTAGTGCAGTTGCTGTGAGTAAGAGTGTCTGCATGGCTGGTTTCAAAAGGCGGTATGCTGGCCGGCTAAAGTGCCTGTATGGCTAGCTGAGTTAATGCGGTGAAGCTTGAGTGCAGGCAGAATCTTGAAACACATTGACCGGTGTAGGATAAAGAAGTGTCAAGTCGAGTCGAGTTGCATATGCAGCAGGGCGAGGCTGCATGAGAGAACGCACACGCATTGCAGTGCAGTTGAGGGCGTGTTGTTATCTCCAAGAACTGACCGCTTCTCAACCACGATTTGAACAAGGTGACAACTCACAAACAAGTCCAATACGAGACGACATTTTCAGCTTTAGAAAAAGTATATTCAATAAATCAGTAGATTAATCAGGGAATCAAAAGGGTCAAAGCATAGCAAACGCCAACTGTTTCCTCCCCCTTACTCAAACCACAAGCAAGGGCAAAAAGTAAAGTGTCGTCTCACTCACATGCTCGTGTTCATGTTCATAGCGGGAACTAAAGGATCTTCCCTCGTGGATCGATCCCTTGGCTGAGAATCGCCCATCAAACCCCTGGGTAGTGGTTTTTCCTTCTGCGTGGGGGGAGAAGAGGAGACTTCGTGGGATGTGATAACAAGACCAGGCAAGGAAGGTAAAGTTAAATGTGATGTGATGAGCTAGAGCAACGGATGCGAGATCATCGGGACGGTACGGCAAGCACATGATCCGAGCCTAACGCTCTTACCGCGTGAGACATGCTCTAATTTTAAAGGGGCAAACAATATCAAAGTGCAAGGTACAGTAGTTAGAGATAGGTTTGTTGGTTGAGACTCTGTTAGGTGTTGTATCGGCAGTTTGCTTGTATTCAATAACGGCATGGCGCTGTCACGGTATATCACATCCAATAAAGAAGCCCCCAAATTCGAGAGAACAAAAGAGACAACTAATCTCTCCAGCCTTCAGCCCCCCAAACATGGCTTGCGAGGCGTCCGGGTGATTGCTCTAGCTGTTTCGTGCCTGAGAAGAAGGCGAAATTAAGGCTCTCACCTCTCTCACCTCACTACAGTTGATGTTGGCTTGATGTGCTGTGCTGTGCTGTACTGTGCTTTGCTGTATTGCGGTCAACCCCACGAGACCGCTATACACCCCCACCCGTTATCACCATGGAGGTGGCATGCCTCACATGGAGTGATAGATTGGGTGCATTTGCCAACGCCAACAGGGCGGTACTGTATCAGGAGACAGCCAGCCAAGCCAGCCCAAAACACCCAGGCCGACTTCGGATGAAGATAGAAGCCCAAAATCCGATATCACATCTTGGGCTCATAGAACAGGGTACCGGTAGGGCGTGTACGAGAGTATCGAATTTGTTTCAATGACGGCATCATAAGGGGGAAATGAGAAATTCCTGTCATGGAAAGTCATTACACATTTTAGGTATCATGATAGCTCGATAGGGGATTATCATAACGCCTTGTCGCTCAGTGACATCTTTATCATGATGATCGATACTGTTAAAGAACTCAGTTCCCCTCCCTTACGAAGCAAAAGTAGCGAACTGCAACAGATGCAAAACGCGATGGCAAATATATCAGAGTTGGGAAATAATCAACTACACTGTCTTATCCATTAACTCAATCAACACTGAGCATATGTTAATCGGAGACTCGGAGTTGACGGTTTATGCATTTTACAACTACCCCGGATTACCAGGTGATCGATCCCCAGACAGCAGATGACGAGGCGCTGCCCGCTGACTTACACCCAATTTACATGCTACAACGTAATCGTCATCGCCAGCCTCAGCCTTGGCCTCATCAACTCAGCCCCAAATACGAACTGATTGAATGCCTGTAATAATCCCAGCGTAGTTGTGCCTCACAAAAAGACACCACGTAGCAGGCAACGAAACATTGGATTGTTACAGTTTGGGGGCCAAGCCTGCATCACGGGACTTGCTTGATACGACGATACTGATAGCGTAATCAATCAACTGCGGAACACCGGGTTGATAAACCATTTTCAACTGTGTATTCGGAGGCGAGAGATCCTAGCCAATCTTTGATCAAAACATTGCAATGCGAAAGGGCGGGGAGCACAACGCGTAGACATAAGCATCCGCGGCCTCCGTGTCGCAAATGCAACCTGAAGCTATTCCTAGCAGACGTAACAGTAACAATGATTGAGGGAGTAATTCGGAGACCGTATTATCTCAGCTTCGGCGTATTACAGGGTGAGCATTGCATACGACATCATACCCGACAGTGCAACCAATTTCATCTCAGCAACAAAAGCCGCTATCGGTTTCGTGTTTCTGCTTTAACCCGATATCTCAAGATGAGATGAGCAGCGACATATCATATTTCTGTATATGCGACGTCATATTGATCTCTTTGAAGTCTTGGACGACCCGGGTTTGGCATCGCGATCCTAGGGTAAATCAGAAGGGATCTGTTCAGGTTTTGAGCGAAAGAGGTAACCTCTTGCGATGAGTCGTGGCGTAGGCGGCGCTTCCACGTTGTGGCGTCCAAATACGTTCACACATTTCATACCTCGGTGACATCTTTCGCCTCGCAGGTTCCTTGGCAGCAAAATGACTTGACTCTGTTGTCAATAATTGCTTGCTTTGGGGTTGCATCAAATTCAGGAATCTCAGATCAGCTGCGTCAGGATAATTGTTGCTGTGCCGGAAGCAAACAATGAATGTCTCAACGTCTGCAGCGTGAAGATCAGACGGAGACAATAATATGCTAAAACCTGTTATCATCTGCGACAGTCTCATCCAAACCCAGAAATCGGAGACATGTTTAATTGATAATTACGATTCAGTCTTGAAACTATTGAATGTCGAGGAACTCACTGATTCATTCACCCTCACGGTGACTCCGCGATGCATTGTCATAATGAATGAAACGTCCAAGCTGTCAATCGCGTGGCAGACTTGACTCTCAGACTCTCAGACTCTCAAAATGGAAGCCCTACACGACTCGTTCACCCACGTTGCTTCTAGTGCCAGTGATAGCGTCAGTATCAGTCAGTCAGTGACCTTCCCTTTTCCCCCCATCCTTAGGAATTTCCGACATTACACGCCCCCCTCCTCCCATTCGCCCGTCAACTCGATCCAAGCCTAAAAGGGTGAATTTCCGGGACCATTATCGCTTCTTCCCCAGCTTCGGGTAACTTTGCTCGCAAGCCACGTTTTTTATTCGATAGACCTCGGGCCAATTCCGGCAAAGGTCCCCGGCCAGAATCCGATGAAATTTGAAGCTCTTCGCTACTCTCGCTACTCTCTCCGCGGCACCGCAATCGCAACCGCAACCCCAAACACGTGGAAATTGCGGAAGCTAAAGAACTGAAAGTCAAAATCGACCAAAATCCGGGAGGTTTCCCCAAACCCGAGGTAGCACGGAATGATGACCGAGGTTTTGAGTTTAGATGCAAGGTCAGCAGCAACGATTCAGGACTTGCACCCTGAAGGATGCATAGAACTTTCTTCAGATGACAGATTGTCACTGACAACCTGCAATGATTTCATGACACATGCTTCTACATTGTGGCTGTCCTTCCACGGCCCTTCTACCGATACTTCTAGTGTCCACAACTGCATCTTCACCACCACAACTTTATGCTCCAGGCCCAAAGGAGAAGGTGGCCAGCATTTCAGTGTGGCTTCCAAGAAAGAAAAAAGGAAGCTCTAGAAAGAATTGATAGAAGCCCCTCTGATAACGACTCCATTATCTCGGCTCTACTTACTCCGTGGGCACCCTGACTAACAGCCCCCATATTAAAGGGGGTTCTTTACGTTATGAGCGACTCGTGAATGGGGTCAATGCAATGCCTGTCGGGAGCAACTCAGACATGGCAAGCCTTGGCTGTTGCTAAGAGGAGAACCAACGGTTCGGGTCGGGGGACAGGGCTTTTCACAAGCGGTAGACTTTCCAAGGAGTTACGGACGCCTCAGTCCTATCGCGGCAACGGTAAAGAAGAAAGGCTGGTTAAGCCGCCAGGCCAGGGGGTTAATTTCTATTTTACAGGCCTTCGGAAGGTGGGAATTATGTTCCGTCCCTGGCCGTCCATTCGCTTGGAGGAGCTAGGAATGGCAGTCCGCCGTCCGGAGCTGGGGTTTTGATTACAGTAGGGATGGATGAATCATCAAAGCAAACAACAAAGTTTCAAAAGCAGCAGGCCGTGTCCGTGGTGTCGGATACTTGCTTTTGGACATGGGTTCTGAGTCGGTTATGTCACAAGGAATTGTGATATAATACAGGAGAATGTTATTCCGGACGCCGGATAAAGTCGCAAGCGAAACCGTCTGTGTAAACGGTCAAACACTTGAATGACTGACTCTTGCTAAACAATTCTTCAAAGGGGCTGCATGACGAGAACGGCTAGCCTCTCGTTAGTTAAGCATGCGAGACCAGTAAAGCATATCGCAATACAGAATCGGAAACCGATACAGTTCCTGACAGTGTCTGATTCAGCCTTCGATAAGCTTTTCGTTAGCCTTGGCACAGTAACTTCCTGATTAAGCATCTTGCCTCTTCCCGCGGGATTATCAAACAGGTAATTATACGCCAAATGAAAGGATTGATGATATTTGCTCCCTTGGCTTTTTTCTTGACACTTTTATTACCAGCATTATGGCATTATCAAACTCAAAGTTCCCCAGACGCCAGAGCCCAACGGTGACACGGGTCACCCCCATCGAGCGGGAAATCCAGGCTTGTTGGCCTACTGTAGTAGTAATTTTGATGATCGATCTCTGACCGCAGCATTGGGTTTGGAAACTTGTCAATCCCGGAACCGCACCCGGCCGCGCGGACCACTGTAAGGATCTCAATACCATACCTAGCAGTCTTAGCTGTAACCAGAACCAAGGACCAGGCGTAAAGCTCCACTCCAGCGAGATTGCTCGGGATGAAGAATTTCAGGTGTCAATTCATTGAATTGCAATAAAATTTTCCTTGTGCCGAGGGTGGAGTTGAGTTAGGTAATGTGAGAAGAATTTGTTCCATGGAATCTTCCCTGTCAAAGCATGGAAGCCAATCTGTTCGGCGAGTAATGTAAAGTTGGTGTTTCCCCAGACCGGCATTATACGGAAAAGAATGGATCATGGGAGTGGCTTGAGTGAAGAAAATAAATGGCGGTGGAAACTGGAAACACAACGATAAGGAAAACTGTGGTTCGCCATGACGAAGGTATCGCCAACGGCGCAAAAGCCGCGGAGAAAAAGACCCTGATCTCCATATCTGACTCATATCACGAATTATTCCCGCCGAACATGCAGCTGCAGTGCAGCTCATTCTTCGGTTGATCACCGAATAACTTGACCGCCGGAGCCTTTTGTGCTTTGCTTTGCTCTTCTCAGCGGGCATGGCACGGCATGAATTGCGTGCCCACGGATAAAGGTGGAGTGAGGCGGGAATACGCAGGGTCCTTTCGGCATTGCCTTCTCACTGTCGTTGGTGCAATTGAGGACCATAGCCACTGTATCTCCAGCGATCAACAAGCTAGAGAGCTGCTGTGAATCCAGACGGCCAAACATATCCATTACCTGCAGGGTGCACTACGGGCCAGACCGTTAATCATGAATATCACTTGTACTATATCGCAGGAGAAGGATCAGCAGCAGCTCCATTGTCTGATAAGTAGCAGATCTATCAAAGTTCTGGGCTGCTCGGCTAGTAGCAAAAGCCCCTTTGTGCAGCTGCCTGCGACAACTCGAGACTCTCACAGCTATGGTCGCTCGGGGCTCGAACTGCAGATCATTTCTTAGCCAGCGTGCGGAGAAGCTCTTGAAGGTGTCACTCATCCTCAGGCGAGCACATCCGACAGCTTAAGTTCACCAATCTGATGTCTTCCGACTCACAAGCGACAGCGCTAGATTCGGGTCACAGCTGTGAATGCACCCTCGCATATGTGTTTTTTTGCTAATCATTTGAGTTCTCCTGTTTCCGATATGTCGAAAACGACTCCCTCCCTTTGACTCGACCAGGGCGAGACAAGCGCCGAGGGAGAGTTAGTAGTTCAGCCGAGTGCCAAGGCTGTTCGGCGAGGGGTAAAACTTTCAGAGTCAAGGAATTAAACAGAATCTAATTGATGCTGAAGAAAAGAAAGGCCGAAAGGCATTACATGACGGAAGGGAGACCGCCACAAGGTGGAGAAAACGCCGCAAAAGCGGCTCCGACTGTGGATGCGGGTCTCCAAAGAATACGCCGGCGTATCACTTGTGGAGAGTCTGCGAGAAATATCAAAGTCTTCACCAGGTTTAAACCGTTGCCAAACGTAAGCGAAACTGTATTGCTTTGTGTAACTGGGTAAAAACGAGAAAACTCTTCACTTTTTCGTTCTGTCCAAGATTCTTGCTTCTTCCACCGGATTTTGAAATTGAATATTGTGCCCAATGCTAGGATTAAACCCTGCAGCTGTAACCACCGAGATTCCAACTGGCCAAGACATCGCGGAGAAGAAATATTCTGCCGTGATTGGCTACCGATAGCAATATCCATGCCAGCTAGCGGTGAGAGAGACGAATTTCTATTCGTGCGCTCAAGCAGCCTGGACGAAAGGGGAAACTTGCTGGTCCTGGGAGCTTCAAGGTTTGTAGGCTAAACGGGCATGCAGGGAAAAGGAATCCTCGGTCCGGGATTGAACTCTAGAGCCCTAGAGGGGAAGTTAGAAGATGAAGAAAGAACCTTTGGAGTTTACTAGGCACCCCTGGGACATTTTGGGGGTTAATGTTTCTGGGAACCTGGAGTTTGGGTTGACAACTTCTAGATTGGGAGGGGGAAAAGGGAATAGGTTGCGATAAGACGCGATATTAGGTACTATAACTTCGGCGGATAAAAGGCCGAGAGGTCGGAGGGGAAAGTTTCAACTATTGCCTGCGGTGTGTATCGACAGACGGTTAACTGTCTACCGAGGATGCATATGCATATGAATTGGTTTGTTGTTGTTTCTGTTGTTGTTTATTATGCCGTTGACCGGCGGTGAAATTGAACTATCCTCGGCTTCCGCAACTTTAGTGGTTAATGGCGCAGCTGGATCGGACGCTCGCTGCAAGATGGAGCCCCAACCGATTGATAGATGACTCTTCGGATGGTCGCTCATTGACTGTGGATGGTAAAGCAATTAACCAACTATAGACGAATGGCAATGAGTGCTACAACACCATGAAGCAGGTATCCAGCAAATAGAAATGAAAGCCCTTTGCATTAAGGAAGCGGTCAGTGATGTGAAATGCAAGCTGTTCCCTACCTGCATTGGATCGCATCTCTTTGGCCCTTGTCTTTTGAGGAGAGACCAATCCAGCAATCCCTCAATCCTGTGAATGCCCTTCCCCTCATCCCAAGTAGGAAAAAAGAACAGCCAGAAGTGAGTGTCAGCCAGCCCTGTGGGATGCATATGGTGTGGTGTGCGGCTATTAAAACCTACGCTTGCCCAACGCCACGGGAAGGTTTGGGCGCTGAGCTATCTTGGGAAAACGGATGCCAGGGCACTTCAGAAGCGGACGCAGCCTGAGGATCGTCCGCGGCCAGGGACCGATCCTGGGTGTGTTGGGCGCTGGAAGAATGGGAAGACGGGCCTGGAAGGGGGACAAAGCCATGCCAGGGCGTGCGTGGGGGAGAAAACGGAACCGAAAGAGGAGAGAGGAAACTTGAGAGATACATGCAAAAAAGCAAACCAGCATCAACAATCATATGCGATAAATTACAAGACAAGAGATGAGACAAACTCCGAATGAAGTCAAATCGTATTCCAAACCGTAAGCGGATGGCTTTCCATCCGAATAGCAAAAAAAAAAAAAAAGGAATGAANNAAAAAAAAAAAAAAAGGAATGAATCATCTGCAATCATCCATGTATGAGCGAACCAAGCGCAAAAGTGACGAGGCTCTCACGCTTGCTACAGGCTACAACAGCACCAATTACACCCGAATACCTCGGGATGATGAGTGATTGATACGTTCATTCGTGTCGCAAAGCATCACATCACATCGTATTCAATTCGCAACCGATTGCTGCGCTACGCTGACATGCCGTAATCACCTACGATTACATTATACGATTGTGAGTAATCCATCATCCATCCAGTTGGTCAGCCTCGGCGGCAAGATAACCATAACCATCCATTTGGCTGTGCTCTTTTACAGCTTGTGACTCTATTGATGACTGTGACTTGTGTCCCATTGCCGCGTGCAGCCCGTGATTTGGTAAGTTGACCCGCGGGAGGGAGGCTGTGATCCAGGCGACAGCAGCGAATCGCACACGGTGTAATTGGTATTGTGGTTGCTATTCGTAGCTTTCACCTATTTTGACTTTCACCTCTTCAAGTCAAATCTGGAGGAGGCGTTTTTTCAACCCCGGATTACGAAAAAGCCACCAGGGCAGATGAGACCAAGCCAGCTTACTTTGGTTTGGACAAGCAGCCAGCCAGCCAGGCAATCAGACAAACAAGTTTGATAGGGATGCATGTCTTGGATGAGAGCGGATTGTCTTGGACGATGACGGGATTCACCCAATACGGATTGTGAGTCCTTGTCTTGTGTTATTGTTGATCTGGACGTATCCCGTAAATGAAATGCAATGCTGTGTGATGCCGTATGAATAGCCATTGCCTATCTCACCGTCTGTTGGGGATTTCCTTTTTCACAACGGATAGTTACAGGTTTCTTTACAAAGCAAGATACTTTTTGCGCACGGCACAGCTCTCAGCTCGTCACCGCAACACGCGTAGTAGTCAGTGCAGCGCATTACATTTGCCTGGTAACCATCCATTACGAGGCTTATCAATTTATGCTTTACTGTTGTTCCTATCAATAGCAAACACGGTGAACAACAAACTTGATTCTGGAAGATTTCGGCTTCGTCTTTTAGAGCTTTACGGCGCGATCTCGGCACATTCAGCGATTTGACCCGAGCGCGATAAGCTACTTCACCTCTTTCTCTATTCTAGGTAGACACTATTCAAAGAAATCAAGAGTCTTGGCCAATTCTTTGATAGAGATCTGGATACCGGCTCGGCCACGCCCCCATATCTCGACTCAAACCCGCCATAACTCAGAGTCTTTCAGAGGCCTTCAGAGTCCCTGACTCTTCCTTTCTCCCCACGGATCCGCTTCGGCCACCCCTATCACCCCCAAGAATTACCATTGACAGGCGTTGTATCCGCTCCGCCCGTCCACTTAGCCGCTC
>PVPY01000004.1:0-28869 GCA_002982035.1 Fusarium algeriense
CGGTCACGGTCACGGTCACGATCACGATCACGATCACGATCTTCACGATATCGGTCATGGCGGCGATCATCACGACGATCATCCCGGCGCTCGTCTCGACGCTCATCACGTCTATCATCACGTCGATCATCTCGCCGGTCTTCCCGACGTTCGTCGCGATGACTGTGGCTGGGGCGATGTTTATCGTGCCGCCGGTCATCTCGACGCTCATCACGACGCTCATCACGACGCTCCTCATCATCCCGATGACGACGCTTCTCTGACCTGTCTCTGTCCTCTCCGTGCTTACTAGACCGACGATGCTCCTCGATACGGCGGTGCTTGGGACTGCGGTTATCCTCATGAGATAGGTGTTTCCGCTTGAAATCGGGTCGTGGGGTACCACGCTCCTCCGCATGGCTACGGGATCGGTGAAGGTCACCATGGTGGTCTCTATCGCGGTCGCGAGACTTCTTGCCATTGTGGGGGGCAGGAGACGCCGTGGCACTTCCCCGGTGGCCATTGGCAAGTGTCTTTTTATTGTTGCGGTGATGATTCTCTACTGCCCGTTGTACACCACGATCGTTAGAGTGCTTCGCTTGCAGGACTGAGAGCAGATACTCTGATCGACGAACAAGGTGAACAGCACCAGGAGCCTTCATCTTGTCGTTACCCTTGCTCCGCTCCTCTTTCTTCTCAACGCGATGTTCTTCGAGGAAGAGTTTGTCTGCCATGTCCAGATCAGGGTCATCGCGAATCTGCGGCCAAGCACCAAAGCCATGTCTATCAATGCCGACTAAAAGCATAGCATCTTCCTTGGCGCCCCAGGCACACGAGTAACTGGCAGCCTTGGTCGCGTCAGGAAGACGGAAGGTGTGCCAGTCATTGTGGCTGCGGATGACTTGACGAAGAAGCTGAAGTTGCTTAGGACGCTCGATAGCCGTTTCAGCATTTATTTTCTTGAGATCGCCAAAGTCAATCAGAACAGCCTTGCGGTCCTTCTTCGTCAGAGTCTTTCCAAGTCTCTTCTCTTCCTCCATCATCTGAGCGTAGTTTTCATCTACGGCTTCTTTGGCTGCTTTGATGAATTCATCGAGGACCGACTTCACGTAGTCTCGATCCCTTTCTTTGAGCTTGGCTTCCTTGATGATTTCTTCACCACGGTCATCCATTGAGCCATAACGGAAGTAAGCCTTGATGAGACCACGCTGTTCCTTATCATTCAAGGGCCGCTTGGGATCGAGAGGCACGGGTCGTCGGTCATCCTCCTCCTTGTCTTGCTGTTCCTTCTGTCGTTTCTTGAGGCGAACATCACGCTCGGTCTCTTTGTTACGGCTCTTCATAGCCGCTCTCCGTGGAGCACTTTCGGCCGCAACCTTGGCAACGTAAGCTTCATGCTGTTTCTTTTCTTCCTCAGCCTTGATTTCAGCGAGCTTATCGGCAGGAATGATTTGATCCCAATCAAGGTTAATATCATCCACTTTCACATCAGTGATTTGCATGAAATTATCCCAGTCGATGCCGCCGCTACTAAGATTGATCTTGTCATCGACCTTGGTCTTGGTGACTTCAGCGTTCTCAAGTATTGAGTCAATGTCGAGCTGTTCAAGACGTTCTTGGTTGCCACTTTGTTCAAACATTTTAGATGATCGCATCTTGAGAACCATTTGGATATCTTCAGATGAGGAGGGACCTTCCACTCTGAGACCCTTCTTATTAAGTTCCTCCTTGAAAGCCGCTTTGCCATCGTCGGTGACACCAGCTTGGATAGTCAGGTATTCGAGGAGGAGTTTGTTGCGAGCTCTTTCAAGAACCTCCTCCTCAACGGTCTCCTTGGACACTAGACGGTAGATGTTGACAGGACGCTTCTGGCCGATGCGATGCGCACGAGCCATGGCTTGCAAATCAGCTTGAGGGTTCCAGTCAGAGTCGAAAATGATGACAGTATCTGCTGTCATGAGGTTGATTCCAAGACCGCCTGCACGAGTAGATAGAAGGAAGCAAAAATCATCACTGTCCTCGGCATTGAAGTGGTTGATGGCCATGCGTCTCGGGCCAGCGGCAATAGTGCCGTCTAATCTCTGAAACTTGTAGCCTCGCAAGGAACAGTAGTCACCAAGAATATCAAGCATCTTGACCATCTGACTGAAGATCAGAACTCGATGGCCATCTTTGTTCAGCTTGGAAAGAAGTTGGTCAAGCAACATCATTTTTCCACTGCTAGCAATCAAGCCCTTGATTTGATCTTCACGGCGCACACTGCCGGCCAAGACCTTTTCCTCAGCGCCAGGAAACATGTAAGGATGATTGCTTATCTTCTTGAGCTCCATCATAATGTTCAGGAGAGAGTTTTTGTGTCCATTGGTAGCGTCGCAAAGAGCTGTGTAGTTTCTGGTCAAAATGTTCTTGTAGTATTCCAGCTGAACATCTGAAAGCTCAACGCGGATAATTTTCTCTGTCTTTGGAGGAAGATCTGACTCGACGGTTTCCTTGGTTCGTCGCAGAATGAAAGGGGCAATGGCTTTGTGAAGTTGTTGTAGTTTTTCCTGCGCATCGCTGGCAGAAAGGGAATCAAGATCCTCATCAATATCGACCTTGCCGGGGTTGAGGAAGTCGAGTAGAGCAGACAGTTCGGCCAAGTTATTTTGAATGGGTGTTCCTGTGATCAGGATCTTACAAGGAATGCCAAAACTGACCAAACGGTTGTACAGTTGAGATTCACGGTTCTTGAGGCGGTGGGCCTCATCAACAGCAAGTGTCTGCCATTTGATGGATTGCAGGAACTGCCAATCCTGGAGAATAAACTCGTATGAAGTGACCAGAACATTGAATTTGGGTTTCTTGGGATTGCCATCTACTAGCAGCTCGTGCTCACGAATGATCTTTCGGGCGTCCTCTGGTCCCAGATAGACGACGTAGTTGATGTCAGGGGACCAATGGTTGAAAGTGTCACACCAAGCCGGGATGACACTAAGGGGAGCAACCACAAGTGATGGTCCCTCTTGACGTCGAGCATTGCGGAGCCAGCTGAGGAATGATACGGTCTGCACAGTTTTTCCGAGACCCATTTCATCGGCCAGAATCACGTTGTTGCCCTTTGTCCAATTCAGACACAGGAAGTTAAGGCCTCGAAGCTGGAAGTTACGAAGTTCGCCGCCTTTGATGAAATCGGGTTGCTCCTCGAGCTTCACCATCCGTGATCGGGTGTCGAGGTTCGCCTCCTTCCGGTCTGACTGCCACGAGCGTGATGCTCGATCAAGGTATTGGTCGATCTGGTCTTGGAACGCGTCGCTGATGTCTGATGCAACCTCCCACGTGCATTCCTCGTATGTGAGGCCTTTCCACTTGACGAGATACTCGGTGTCATCTTCACCGTCTCGTACAGCTACCACTCGCTCAACCTTTGTGTAATCCTCGAAGGCTTCCTCGTCTCGCTCGCGATCGAGGAAGAACTGCTCTTTGGTTTCCGGGGGGATATCATCGCCGAGGCGGATGTCCACTTCGTATTCAATTACTTTTTTAAAGTAGTTCTCGACTTTGCGATAGCCTCGGTAATCTCGAATGTCTTGAAACGTCTCCCAAGTGTCATGCAAGTGCGACTTGCCTTGCCACTTGATAAAGTACTCAAAGTCGTTCTTAGTCAACCCATAGGAGATTTCCAATCCGTCTTTGAGCCGGTGTCGGACGACTTTTTCTACGTATGGAGAGTCGTCGACGTAGTCAGCAGTGTAGGCTACGGGAGCGAGCTCGTCATCGTCATCATCCTCGTCGACGTCGCTCTCTTCGTATGCTCCCTGTTGTACTTGCGCAGCGCGACGACTCGACCAGCGCTTTTCAGCGAAGGCGAGATCTGGCTGTGCCTCGCGTTGCATTCGAGCCTTCTTCTGCAGGCTCTTTGCGCGAGCACCGCCATATGTGTCGGAATCGGAATCGGAATCGCCGGTCGAGGCACGTAATATTGGAGTTCCGACTTTAGAGGCTGAGATGACCACGTTAGAGCGTGATGGCGAGAGACGGCATTATACAGGCAAGAAGAACTCTGCCACTTACAAGGACGGGAGGACTCAACACGTCGCCGTTTGACTGTACGACGGTTGACAGGGGGTTCAGAATCTGATTCATCAGATTCAACCTGCATACATCAGTTAATTATACATTCTGACACTAGATTGCGAAGATGACCTACAATTTTTCGTTGTTCTCGAGGTCGCGTCTATCTTTTCGTCAGCAAGCATGAAGAGAGGTTTAGAGAAAAAATTTCTCGACGTACACTTCGTCTCAGCCCATATAGCTCCGGGTTGGCTTTGATATACTCATCTTCCTCAACGGGAGCTTTGCGCTTGGAGGCTCGATTTGAGTCGGTAGAGCTGGCGCGGTCTTCCATCGCGTCTTCGTTCTGTGATGGGAGGCTCTCCTCCATATCGAAGTCTCCGTCATCAGACGCATTATCTTCGCTGGATTGTTCACTGGCTGACATGTGTGTATCATCCTGGGGCATGTTGGAATCGTTATTCGGATCGTCTGAGGATGTCGGTGTTGGTTGATCGATCGAAGGATTGGGGGCGTCGTGAGAGTCGCTATCGGTTGTGTGATCTCCTGTATCGAACGACATGCTGATTCCATCAACCGGCGACAAATGTCCATTGGAAGGACCCCCCAAAGTAGGGGTGGACATCATGTTGGTGATGAAATAGACTACCTACTGAAGACGCGACGATATTAGCTGATACTCTGGCCTGACGTGTGCAGTTGAGGTATTAACAGAATGACGCGACTCCGGCGACCCATGAACTGCCTCTATAATGTCCAAATATGGGAAGAACGGTAGAGATGAAGTACTTGTCGCATCCCGTGTAAGTAATCGATGGCCAGTTGATGGAAAACCTGAACTCGCAATTGAGAGGACTAGACAACTCGGGTGTGGTGTGGCGGGTCGCAGGATGATCCAGACGAACGTGGAGCATCAAATCCATCAATTTGCATCGAGTTACTCCATATATAAGGTTCTTGAGGAAGCAATATCGCGATGGGCAAGGCTGCGGCCGAGGTGGGATCGACGATAGGCGACGGTCCGGCAAGCCAGAAGCGCGGTAGAGACTAGAAGGGGCAGGAAGAGCAGGGAAACTCACAAGTCATTAAAGTATAACATACAGACGAAAGCCAACATGTAGATGGTATCGGCTGTCTGTCGGGAAGTGTTTGGGGGTATCGGGGGCCCAGTGACGTGGGTAGGGACGGGAGAATCAATTTGGTGGAGAGGCAGGAACCTGAAGATTTGGATTGATTGCACGGGGGTGAGAGGCTGAGAGCACCTGAGAGGTGGAGCGTGTGTCACGTGATATCGGGCGACTAATTCACTGACGTGATAGGGGAATAGATGGCTTCGAATTTATAGTCAGTGCATAAATCTAACGGGCGGGAATTTGGGCTTTCTTGCCTGGGTGTCTTTAGTTTACTGTGTTACAATATGGTCTTTCGATCGTTTGGGGTTGAAGTTGCATATTTTTTACAGCCTCTAGTTGCTGTTTTTTTTTCTGGTGTATGAATCTAGACAATGAACAATACAGGCTAGCGTCACTACCCTAGACCTAGATGAAGATGCGGTCTTATTGTCAGTTTTATTGTTTTTCTTGTGAGTTTGATTGTTGGTTGTTGCCTGCGTAGGTATGTATTGGAAGGGTAGGCCATTGCCAAAGACGAAAGCCCTGAATCGATGCGTATTTTGATTTTTTCAAGTAGTATTGCTCACAGGCGTCCTTTTTTTAACATTTCTACTCGGTACTGATAACCCGCCATCAATAAGCTTGTGACCCTGAGTTGGGATACGAGCAACTCTTACGATCGTTATTAATTAACATTGACTCATCTAAGTTAACATGATACAAACTCATTCTAATTTACCCTGGTATACTTCACTCGCTAGAAACAGTATTAAACACAAGGTGCATGCATAGCAACCTTGTACTTTAAGTGGAAAACCAGCATGTGGTTTGCCATGTATGACAGACAAGGTGCGGGTTGATACATGCTCAATACTAGACTTATTCCTTTCAGCTCGTGTTTGCTGGTATCTCGCGTGATACGACATGTTGACATACAATATGAGCTATCGTGATTTTCGCACTGGTTGCTGTAAGAGCAGCGATGCTTGTTTGCGCAAAGCAGAGTGATGGTTCTATAATTAATTTGTCTTTACTCTGTGTATTAGGCATTTAAGTTCGCTGTACTGTCTGCATCAGGCGTCGAATTATCCACCATGTGATTCGACACTTTAAAGAGCATTGAAAGCAGGGTCGAATTGACAACTTAGTAAACAATTGAATGGTGACTCAGAGAGAGAGAGAGATAGAGATAGTGATTAGGTAGGCGGTCATCAAAGTTAGTCGTTGAAATTTAAAGGATAGCTGCAGCAACAACGTCATGGAAAGCCAGATGAGAGCCAAGGTCACATTTTACTGCAGTTTACTCGACAGGCGAACCTCTTAATTTAGTAGGTCCACAGCCCCCGCCAAACCTATGACAGGGCCAGAAAATTGGATTACCACCCGCACAATCCAAACCCAACCTTGGATCTTCCTTTAACCTTGATTTCTCCCTCAAACTGTCATTCTCACCGCGTCTTTCGCTGTATAGAGAGCATCGGCGAGCGCCTGCGTCTCACTGTATCTTGCGCGTGCGAGATCCTTCGGCCGTCGACCTTTGTCTCTCTTTTCTTCCACCCACGAACCGAAAATTTTACCCCACCAAAATCGCCTTTAGAGCAACGTTTGCTACATCATCGCAACAATGTCGGACAAGCTCACCCGGTATGTTTATGCGATCGACGCGAGGGTTAAAATAATGCCGAAGAAGAGAGGGCTAATATGCAATCGACAGTATCGCAATCGTCAACAGCGACAAGGTCTGTCATTAGCATGATCATCAGCTTCACCTTTTGCCCCGCCAAACATTTTCTGACCCCTCCTTTTAGTGTCGCCCTCGAAAATGTCGTCAAGAGTGCAAAAAATCATGCCCTGTCGTTCGTAGCGGAAAACTCTGTATTGAGGTTCAACCCGACTCTAAGCTGGCTTTCATCTCCGAATCCCTCTGTATCGGTTGCGGTATCTGTCCCAAGAAGTGTCCCTTCGACGCCATCACCATCATCAACTTGCCCACCAACCTCGAGAGCCAGGTCACTCACCGATATGGACCCAACAGTTTCAAGCTGCACCGTCTGCCCATGCCTCGACCGGGCCAGGTTCTTGGTCTAGTTGGAACAAACGGTATTGGCAAGAGTACCGCTCTGAAGATTCTCAGTGGAAAGCTCAAGCCCAACTTGGGCAGACACGACAACCCTCCTGATTGGGAGGACGTTATCAAGCACTTCCGTGGTTCCGAGCTTCAGAGTATGTAGCTCCCCAACCTGAGAGAAGCTGAACCGATGTTAACTTATAATCAGACTATTTCACCAAGCTGCTGGAAGATGACCTCAAGGCGGTTGTCAAGCCTCAGTATGTGGACCAGATCCCCAGGGCAGTCAGGGGCCCCAACAAGAGTGTCCGATTCCTCATCGAGAGCCGTTCCTCGCTTGGAAACATGGAGCAGGTCGCCGATGTTCTTGAGTTGAACCACATCATGGACCGAGATATCAACCTCCTCTCTGGTGGTGAGCTTCAGCGTTTTGCTATCGGAACCGTCGCAGTCCAGTCTGCGGATATCTACATGTTTGACGAACCAAGCTCCTACTTGGATGTCAAGCAGCGTCTGAGTGCTGCTCTGATTATTCGCTCTCTCCTCCGTGACAATGATTACGTCATCGTTGTCGAGCACGATCTGTCTGTTCTGGATTACCTTTCCGACTACATTTGCGTTTTATACGGAAAGCCCGCCGTTTATGGTGTTGTCACGCTTCCTCACTCCGTGCGTGAAGGTATTAACATTTTCCTCGACGGCCATATCCCTACCGAAAATTTGCGGTTCCGTGACGAGTCTTTGACTTTCCGCATTGCGGAGACCACCGATGATTTCGCCATCGACAAGTCACGTGCCTTCACCTACCCGAAGATGGAGAAGACACTCGGCAACTTCAAGCTCAACATCGAGGCTGGTGATTTTACCGATTCCGAGATCATCGTCATGATGGGTGAGAACGGTACTGGAAAGACCACCTTCTGCCGTCTCTTGGCCGGAGCTCTAAAGCCCGACAGCAAGAAGAGTGTCCCTGAGATGCGAATCAGCATGAAGCCTCAGACTATCACCCCCAAGTTCGACGGCACTGTCCGTCAGCTTTTCTTCAAGAAGATCAAGCAGGCTTTCCTGTCTCCTCAGTTCCAAACCGATGTTGTCAAGCCTCTTAAGCTTGATGACTTCATTGACCAGGAAGTCAAGAACTTGTCCGGTGGTGAATTGCAGCGTGTTGCCATCGTCCTAGCCCTGGGAATACCAGCTGATATCTACCTCATTGACGAACCTAGCGCTTATCTCGACTCCGAGCAGCGTATCATCGCCTCGCGAGTCATCAAGCGATTCATCATGCACTCCAAGAAGACTGCTTTCATCGTCGAGCACGATTTCATCATGGCCACGTACCTTGCCGACCGTGTCATTGTCTTCGACGGACAGCCTGGTATTGACGCTCATGCCAACAAGCCTGAATCTCTCCTCACCGGCTGCAACACTTTCTTGAAGAACCTCGACGTCACTTTCCGTCGCGATCCTACAAACTACCGCCCCCGTATTAACAAGAAGGGATCCCAGCTTGATCAAGAGCAGAAGATGAGCGGTAACTTCGTAAGTTTAACCTCAGTATTTACATATGATATTTTTTTCGCTAACATATATGTGCAGTTCTTCTTGGAGGAGACCCCTGATAAGAGCTAAAGGCGTCTATAACAAGATTTTCCCTCCCCTTGTTGGTGCATCTCACGGCGTTTGGGGCGTTCAAAATGAAAATGGGCAAAAGCAGCGAGTCTTGGGAATAGATGATGACCGCAGCGTCAGCGAGGATGACGACCCAGATGAATAACGATGGCGACGGCAGAGTATCCCCTCTTGTCTGGTCCTACGAAGCTTTTGTTTTATCAGATCTTCCGTCTGCAAGGCATTTGAGATGTTTGGAAGCCTCGAGCTCTTTATGCTAGGGCAAATAGCTTGCTTCGTAGATGGAGGGACAATTGATCTAACAGGATCTCTGCCGTCTCAAGTTTCCAACCTCGCGGGAAACAACTTATGTTATCAAAACGGCCGTTAGTTAGTCTTGAAATAGTTCCAATCATAAAAAGACATTGGATCGCGTAGTAAATGTAATGAACTCAAACATTGAAATTGGGCAAATAATCTTTACTATTTCTAAACCTTACTTACATCCATACCCATCTGGAGAAACTCGACTCCCATTTCAAGAAAAAACTCACAAGCAATAAAACCTAGACTAAAGATAAGAAGCGGGAAAGACACATACTGGTCAAAAAATGCTTCTGGGAGCAACGTAGTCGCCATGTCTACCGTTGTGGTGCTGGGCGGCCGTGGCGGCAAGAAGCCGCAAGCCTGTGCTCATGTGTCATCTCGCCGGACGGACGTTGTCAGGGGGTTTGACAATGCCAGTACGTACTGAGAAAGAGTGCAGCCAAATGCTCTAACCGTAGCTTTCGGCATATCGTTCCAATTCCTAATCCTCCTCAATCTCGCCCTCTTCACTTCCGGAGTGAACATCCTTGGTTGCAGCTGGAGGGGTTTTCTTACGAGGACGTTCTTCAGCACGAGGCGGTGTACGCTCTCGAGATCGTTCCCGCTTGATTCTCTGTATCGGGGTATTAGTCATGTGTCCTAGTATGATTGGGTGTGTTTTCGTACCTTGGCATCGCGCGAGTCACGGCGAGCGTATTCGTCTTCATCGTCTGGACGACGACGTCGAGACCCGGATGGACGCTCATCCCCATAGTTGAGTTCGTCATGTGATCCCCGGTCAATACGACGGCGATACAGTCTTTCGCGTTCATCTTCTCGATCTCTTCTTTCACGATCGTAGTAGCTGTCATCATCACGGCGTGAGCGAGGAGGACGATCGTAATCTCTTTCTCGATCCCGCTCACGCTCGCGATCACGGTCTCTTTCTCGCTCACGACGAGGTGGTGGTGATAGGCGGCTTCTGTCTGAACCCAGAAGACCCTCGGCCATGGTTGATTTACGGTGATTACGCTCCCGCTCAGCGATAGCCTTGCGTCGGTCCGCTTCGTAGGCATCGGGCTCCGGACTGCGACTTCGTCGAGAACCACGCCCGCCACTGCGATGGGATCGCTCACCTCTAGATCGTTCCCGCTCGCGGCGATGCATGTCTCTTTCGCTGGACATGCGATCACGTCGCCTGTAGTTTCGATCCGCTTCATCTTCCTTCTCTCGTAGCCGGCGAATATACTTGTCGAAAGCATTTCGGCGTACATCTTCGGATGCGATGGCCTGGAACTCGTCTGCTTTCAAAAGTCGAGGTCGTACCTTGTCATATGTATCACCCAGAGTGATAGGGGGCTCCATGCGCTTCATATATGCGCGTAAATCGTCAACAGCTCGACGTTGTTGTCGTTCAGACAGTCGATCGTCGTCTCCTCGTTTGGAGGAGCGTTTTTCGCGAAGCTGGTAGGTTGTCAGCATAGAGACGCAATTCAAACACAGTTAGGTCAACTTACTCGATCAAAAATAAGCTTGAGGATGTCCGGTTCAATGTTAGCAGTCCGTCGATCGTCCTTCATGATGGAGAGGAAGTCTTCAAAATCGCTCGTGGGCGTAAGGTCAAACCGCTTGTCCTACGGACTGTCAGTAACAATGTACACGCACCTATCAAAACTAACAACTTACTTCAAGGACATCCAAAACATCGTTCCTCGGTCCACGCAGTCCACGTTCTTCCTCTTCAATAACATCCCAAAACAGTTCCTGGGGGGTCGAGCCACTTTGGCCGACGGCATCGGTGTAGCGATTATCATTCTCGATAAGGGGAACGATCTGACTCCATTTGGTTCCAGCATTAATTTTCCCATTGCGGCGAAGTTCAGTAAGAAGGGACTTGAAAGCGTCACGAGCCTTGCGTTCTTTTCTGAACTTCCTGTTCTTCTCCTCCTGCTTTGTGTCGTTGAACCTGCGTTCTAGGGCCTTCATATGGTTTTGGAAAGCAGTCAAAATGTCAAATTTGGTGAGAGCCTGGTACTTTTCGTCATTCTGGAAAGGTGGGGTAGATGAAATGATACCTTGAGCATCAGCCCACCGAGTGTATGGCTCTAAGTTGAGCTTGGGGAGTAAATCGATAAGACCGTCCATAGCGTTCTTTCTAAGAGTCGTTTGCTGCTCAGCGTGTGCCTTCTTGAGGCCGATGATATACTCTTCAAAGAGCTGCCGACGCTCACTCTCATTGTTGGTTGAGCGAAAAATGGTTTCGCCTTCGATAATGGGACGTGCGGTCTTCCAGCGGGTATAGTGGGTGATCTCGGGATGCCTTTTCAGCATAGTCTCGAAGTCAGCACGGAGTTTAGCCAGTCTTTCCTTAGCTCGCTCCTTGTCCTGGATGACAACATCCTGACAATACTTATCGAAAGCAGCCTTACGATCCTTGGGATCTTTGATGGCGCGAAACTGCGGGTCTCGTGCAGTTGCTCGAATGGTCTGTTCCCATGTCCAGTCCGGCTGGACTCCGTTTCGTCGAAGAAGCTTGGCAAAGGCAGCTTCAGCCTCTTCAGTAGTTGCGTATTCGGGGTCGTTCGTTGCGGGTACAAAAGCCTGGACTTTGGGGTCGTTTCCATACGTGATTTGACGGGATTCAGGATAAGTGTCGCGTTGATCGCGATATTGGTCGTACGGTGCTTGGTTGAATCCACCTGCGCTGGCGGGAGGCGTGTAGGGAGTTGCAGAAGCAGGAGTCGCGGGCTTGCTTGTTGTACCAAGGGCTGCTTTGTAAACATCAGGCATCTCCCAAGAACTCTGTTTCGTCTCAGTATTATACCAATACTTTCGGCCTCCCTCTGCAGTGTATTCCTTCCACGGTTGGTTCGCGAGGGCGCGCTGTGGCTTGTTAGTAATAATGTACACATAGAGTGAGGGCGCCAGATACTGACCTCAGCTGGGCTCATCATCTCTTCGGGCTTCGTCCATTGCGTAGCTTTAGTAGTCGGATTGTAATAATAAGCTCTTCCATCGGGCGTATGATGCTCCTGCCAAGCCGTTACAGGCTGACCATAGGGGGAGCCGAAGCCGTTCATCTTGAAAATACTGTCACCAGTTACAGCTGAGATACGCGACGTAAATCGACCGCTTCAGAACCGTGTCGAGATTCCAGGTGGTGATAAGATGGCGATGCCGTAAAAGAGGATCAACCAGCACGGAGGTTAATGTAGGTAGATTGTCGATTTCGGCGACACTAACTTTTTTGCGCGCGAACCATTTCCCGTCGCGACAAACCAAATGAGCGATTACGTAAGGCTCAAGGCATCGATCTCTACCATAGGGACCACGTCGCTAAGGGGCATGAGCTGCATTCCGACTTACACGGGTAATCTAACAAACAAACAAAAAGGACGATACGCTATAAACACACAATTTGAGAGGTCCTATTCTATCCAGATTATTCGCTTGTCTCATAAAGGGCCTCATAAAGGGCTTGTTTTAATCCTTCTACTGAAATGTCAGACTCTGGCACTACTACTGACCGGGAGTCTATACCTCCGGAGTCTACTCAGCATGAGCCTGAATCTCTCACTCAACTAAAAAGAAGCCTATTTATCACAGATCCTACGACTGAATTCGCGGAGCAGTCCCAACTATCGTATCTCATACCAGAAAATACAAATTTAGATTTGGAAGCAGCTTTTAAGGATGTTGAGCCTGGGAAGTCAATACTCGATTCAATCAGACGCCGGGATACATTATTCTTTGGTGAGCATCCCATCATCTTTCGTATGACTTTATCACTCACAATCCTTAGATGAGACGGTAAATGTTCTTTTGCTTCTCAGAAGTCCTTGGAAAGATGAAGCGTCACTTCGCACTCACCTAAACCGGCTAGTAATATCGGTCGAAGCCCAGATCATCAACAGCAAAACCCAAAGCAAGGAGAATTCCACCACAGACACCATCTTCTCAGGCACAGTTCCAGACATCGACGATCCTTTTATCATCGTCGATGGGGAAGAGGAAGAAGAGGAAGAAGACAGCGACGATAGTGAAGAAAGTGGTGATGATGCCAACCGAACACAGAGTGTTTTTGCTGTGTGGAAACTACCTGTCTTTCTGAGTCGACCTCGCACACGAATTTCCGCACCAGTCATTATCTTCACCGCATCTGCGAGCATGAAACCTGAGGTATCAACTGATCTCATTGGAAAGGGAAGTGGTTACCTTCAGAGCGGTGTTCCCTCTGGCTTTAACCTGCTCGAATCTTTTGGGAGCGATGCTGCACTTGGCGGAGTGAAGCCTCGTTTATCTGCGCTACGAGTATCAAGAGTTACGCCCGTCACGCGCTCACAAGATGTAACGAAGCATATACGATCTCTGCCTCAGGTTCAGCATAAGATCTTCCCTGTTGTCCACACAAGAATCCGGTTTTCGAGACCGACTACGGCACCAACAAGCTCAGCCGTGATCGCCCTGCTTGAAGTTGACTTTACATCTCATTTCGAATGCGAGGTATCATTAGACCAGATCGAATTTTCAATTCTCGATGCCACAGTCGAAAACCTCAACAATGATGCAGGCATGCAACTACCCCTTACCTGCGTGTCTCATGATCATATTACGTTCCTCTACCGCATTGCTCCCCGCCAGCATGATGTTACAGTCAAGAACCCCATGCGAGAACTGGACATTAAAATCTCAGCTACTGCACAGGTTATACCTGGCCGCTGTACGCCCAGCATGAATATGTCATGGACAACACAGCTTGACTTCACTCTTCCGGTCAATCCTGGCTATGGCTCAGCAACTGCTGGAACTGGCATTGTCCGTGCCCATCGGCCATCGCAACTCTCCATCACCGGTCAAGCCGTGAATCCTCTGGTATCGCCATCTATCATTCGTCCGGATGCCCTGCCTACCCTCGAGGCTGCGACATCTAACACCGACGCCTCCGTTACAGAACTCGGCATAACCATGACTTTTACTGGCCCCTCGGAACCCGTATGTCCAGGGCAGGTCTTTTCTTGGACTGTCTATATCGTCAACCGTGCCACAGACAAGAACCCTGCGCCTCCACGCAAACTTGCCCTTGTTGCTATTCCCAAGCGTCGGCGAGGCGAGGTGCGCATAGCACGGCCGCCCTCAGTAGGTGGTCGACGACATGGCGAAAAGGATGTTGCTGATGCGGTCACGGACGAGAACGTGCTCCACGCTTTACAGAAGAACTCGTCCATTGAGTCAACTGATGTTGTTTGCTTGAGCGCTGATACTCGTGTTGGTCCTCTTGCCCCAGGAGCCTGTCACGTAGTCGAGCTTCAATTCCTCGCGCTACAAGAAGGCGTTGTGGGCTTGGAGGCGATGCGTGTAGTTGATCTAGGGTCACAAGAACATGTTGATATCAGAGATTTGCCAACTATGCTAGTAGAACCAGTGGCGGCATAAGATCTTTCATTTAAGTCAAAGGTGTTCATAGCCAGCTGTCATATTATATGTATCATGTGTCGTGTCTCGAATATCATTGCCGATACAATATTTCTTACGATATTCCCAACGCCTTCTAATAATGCTGAAACTCCTTCTATGATGCATGTCCCTCATAAAAACACTGCTGCAATGTTCTGTCAAGCAACTCATAACAGGTCATCTAGGTCATCATCCCATCCCAGTTTCTCATAAATCGACACCGATTTAGCAGCCATAGGCTCAGCCGTCTGGTTCTCCGCATCTATGTTCTTTGTTTTCGTAGCCTTTACAGGCGTTGCCAAAATCTCGTTACGAGAAACGGTAAAACTGACCTTTCTTTTTTGGTCGGTGACCCCACTAGGGTTGAATTGGTCCGCAGCGGACATCGTTCTTCGCTCTAAAGACGGGGAAGAAGGCGGAAATGGCAGGATATCTTCATCATTTGCAGGCCGACGGATGAAACTCGACCCAGCTTTTGTAGGCGTGCTGCCGATTCTCTCAAAGTCAGGAGTTGACCTCTGACGAATGCCATCCCGTTGTGCTTCACGGAAACCTGTAGAGGGAACCACAGAGGGAAGGCTTGAAGGGGGAATGACATCTTCAGTAGTCATCCTAGGCGTGTCTGCTACATGTGGCTTCGCAAATACATCTCTGAAACGAGCGTTTGTTGGCGTCGCCTTCACAACGGATGCACCTAGAGAGCTTCTGCCTGGTTTCCTCGCTTCTGAAGAATATTGTTAGCTAGAAAGGTTTACAACATGCGGTACTTGAATACGTACTCTTAGCTGAAGAGCTCACTGTTGCACGGCGCTCCGCCGCTTCAGCAAGTGCCTTGCCGACAACCTCGCGGTTCGGCTTCCTTAAGGAAGAGATAGCTTCCTTCAACTCTGCTTCGACTTGAGCCTTTTTGTTAGACTTTGCATCTTGCAGATTGGACACACTGCTGCTCCGAGATAATGGCCCGCTCTTCCTGTTCATTAAATCGGGCTCAGCGTTCAGGACTGGCTTAATCAGGAATGAATCACTGGTTTCTCGCTTGATACTTGGTAAAGAAGTGGATGTTGCAGAGCGCATGAGGGCAATTACATTGCTGGGGCCCCTAGAAACACTTCGTCGTGACTGTTGCTCTGTCGAAAGAGCTCTTTGTAATGTTCTTGTAGGCTGTCCTGATGAGGAGCGTTTGGCAACTGCGCCTGGCTTTGGCGAACGCCTGCTCGATAGCCGTTTCAAAATTTTCGGCCTCGAAGGTTTCACGATAACAGGCCCCCCCAATTTGCGGTTGATTGAATCACATAGCTCTGGGAGCCTATGGGAGAAGCTAGTCAAGCTAATTAGTCGTCGTCTGGAAATGATAGAGGAAGATGAAACTCACAATGGCACAATGATGTCCACACAAAAGTCTTTTAGAGGCTCAGATGACGACTTTTGTCCAGACTGACCATCAGGTGCTTGTGTGATTTGGGAATCTTCTAAAAGCAGCTGCTCGTCAGAAGCAGTGGACTGCCAGATGGTCAATCGATCGGCGTGGACGTCCACAAGAATAGGGAGTCTATATTTGTTCCGCTTCTTGACAGACTGAGCCACCGCATCCCTTTGAGACTCGGCGGTACCAGACAAAGGCGGAAGCTGACTCTCGTCCGCATCATCCGTGGGCTTCAGAGGAGTCAATGCCAGGATCTCCAATATAATAATCATTTGAAGCTGGGTTTCTCTGGTGCGAAGCATGGAGGTGAGTGACCGAATTTGTTGAGAGGAAACCTCGGTCTCGTCCTCTTTCAGTTCAGGCTTGTTCATGGACCACCACTTTCTGATATGAGCTTCTTCATACGGATATAGCCCATCCTTTCCGACCTTCATCTTCTTGGCTCGGCGCTTTCTCCTTGGAGCCTCGTCAGAACTGTCCACCACTGTTTTCATCTGGGCGATGAGCGCGGGAATGGTCTCGCGATACTTTTTGTCGATTTGGACCGTGGTAAGAACGAGTCCTTTCAAGAACTCAATGAGATCACCGATATCTAGATTAGCTTCAAGGTCGAGATGGAAAGCTGAACGAGCGCGCGAAAGTGGCCCTTTGGCAAAATAGGCGAGCGATCCCTGCGGTGGTCAGTTATAGTAGCTCAAATCGGGCTTAAAGCTCCTCACCATAGACTTGTACAACATCTCGAAGTACTGGATCCTCAAAGTTTCGAAGATGTTGTCAGTAGTCAGCTGTTGCGAAGGTTCCTCGTTATTGCCAGGTATTGAGATTGCAGTTGTGGGACGTGATGGCTGTGTCTGCTGCTCGCTTGGGCTATGTGCCAGTTTCTCTGGGTTGAAGGTCGGTGACGGTAGTTTAGAATCCACGGGTATGGCAGGTTCGGGACCCGGCTCTTGTTTTACAGACTCAGCTAATGTTGAGACGGACTGTGACCTAGGCCTCTTGCGAACCAGAGTTTGAATAGCTTCGATGGCGGCTCGCTTGGTCTTTTCTTCCTTATGGATATGCGGCGTGGCATTCACGGATGGCCCGTTTTGGCTTTGAGACTCGGTTCTGGCAATTGAGCGTAGGCGTTCCTGGCAGACAGCGGATGCATGTTCTGCCAGAGCATCCAGATTTACCCAGGGCCCTAGCCTGCATACAACATACACCCCATTCTGTTGTCGCTCGAGAGCGTATATGGCGCGGCTTGCTTCTTTTCTGGCGAGAAGTACCATGGGGCCAGAGCCCATACGACTCTCCAAGTCAAGTATTTTGATATGAGACTCGAAGAATCGATAAGAAGCAAGGTCGATATCGGTAGCGTGAAAGTCGATACATGAGAGAGGCAGACGTTCGCGAGGAAGGACCATCAACGGGTAGAGGATACGAGGCTGGACATTGAGTTTCGGAGGATGAGGCTACATACAGAATCACGAATTAGCTGAAGCGTCCAATAAATAGTGCTGAATTCGTAAACACAAGCCTTGATAGCAATTGAAGGTTTCAAAAGATGCTCCATAGTTATTGAATCGGCCCTCTTCCTCTTGCTCTTGTCTCTCTCGGGAGAACGCAGCTCATCTTTGTGATTCGAGCTCCCTTCGGAGCTTGGTGTCAAAATCCTTGACCGCGCTGGACGCGTCGCGTCTGTGCCAGTAACGGCGGAGAGCATGGAAACGGTAGATTGATCATTCAACGGAAGCCATTTGGTAAATTCAAATACAGGTACAAAAAGAATTGAATTAGGATATAGCTGCAAGGCTGCAAAAAAAAAAAGCTGTTATTGTTTTGGTATGAAGTGCTCAAATAGCACGTATTGTATGAGGACTAAAGTGGTTTTGACGAGGGATTGGTTGGCGCGTGCACTACTGTAGGATCCATCCACTCTAATGTGACGTATGCGATAGGTCGCGTCGCGTCTTCCCGTGAAGATGCTAAAGACGCTGTTATAGGAAAACAAGCACTCCACTCTATTGATTTGAATGCATTAAATCTAATTCTATGGATACCAATATAGGAAGATTTCCTTTTATTTAAATTTATATACCTTTTATAAAAATAATTTTAATAATTAAATAATAAAAAAAGATTCTTTTATAGGTTTTAATTATACTTACTAGCCCCTAAGAGCTTAAGATATATAGGGTGTAGTACACTTACAGTAGTGAATATTTTCAAATATAAGTTAAACTTATAAACTTCCCTACATACGAGACATCACGTCTGTGGCTTGGCGGAAGTTGACGTCTACAGAGTATATGCCAAGATAGGTTCTTTCACAATGGCACATGCAATGTATGAAGCAGCCACTTATCTCAACGTTAGGTAATTATTAGCACGAAAAACCTTGTTTTACTCAGGACCTTTAACGTCAATTTGTCATTTCCAGTGGTTTTCAAGTCACGTTCAATTATCTAAATCCTTAGTCAATACTCTATAGCCACGGCTCCTTGTGTCTTGAACCTGGTTGGCCACTGCGCACTCCACGCGTTACTGCAAGGAACAAGAGGCAAACGTTTCTCCACGTCGTTGTCCCTTAAAGTCAGGTTGCATCTGATGCAATGAAGATCCTTGTTAACTTTCTTCAAAAGTCGGCAAGCCTCCAAAGTGTATTCTGCTAAGCGAGCAGACGTTTGATAGCCATACCAATTGTGCCATTTATCTTTCGGTGTTCCACTCTAAGCCAACTTTTGTCAAGTGACAGACTACGTAAAAAGTTTGCATGTGGCTTCAGTTTTCTTGGCTTGAGGAGTCGCAAGTTTTATAGATGCCCTAAAATGAAGTTATCAATATGTAGAATAAAATCTTTATAATCCATTCGAGTCGTGTTATCTCACATCTTTCATCCATCTTACAGTCCATTGGTCGTGCAATTGATATCGTCGCACAAAGCGGCAAGTCCCCAGCACTTGCAGTGTCGATCCCCCGCGTCATCCATTGGCTTGGAACAGATGATGTATAGTGTGGGGACATTGCAGGCACAAGAATTTCCATCTGATCTTGAATTGGCAGATTTAATTGACTGGGTTCTTCCGAGTATGGGTCGAGGCTCCAGCGGCCCGGGACTTCTTTTCGGACTGGCCCGTCCGGAGTGTGACCCGGTTCTTGGGTTTGTAATGTGATGAGAAACAGGACCTGGCGCGCCAAAAGCATCCGTTGTTCCTTTGAGTCAAGAACAAAGTTTCTAGATAGCGCCATCCGACTGGAACTCGATCTGTTACTGCTTTTGGACCACCAGTCGACAGGATAGGAATGTGGGACACCACCACAATGCTCTTAGGTGCAAGAGTCCAGGGACTAAAACAGCGTTTTATCGTCAGGGGCGTGGGTTTTGGCAATCCCCGTCTATCACTCTTCACAAGTGAATTGGATGCTTCCTTCGCCACGTCTAGTTCCATGCAACAGTCCTTGATAGCTCTTCATTATTTCTCATGTCAATGACTCTGTCTGGCCCACATAGGTCTTGCTACTCCAGAACTTTCCAGCTCTGCGTCATACTAGACTATATTTAAACAGGCAAGTGGTACAATTTGGAGATGAGTTGATTGATTTATAGATTCAAATATATTTCTTCCCTTTTCTTTTTCTATTGCTCCCTACGCACTTCCAACCTTCCCATTGGTCAAGGTATAGATGTGTCCCAATGTGGTACCCTCCATGAACAGTACTCCTTGTCAAGACGATGCGCCGATCCCCTGGTAGCTGATCCTCCGTGATAAATGAACTCCGCTCCCTGTGTACATGCCTGAGCGCCAGCCAGTGCCGTCCTCCCATTACATTAGGGTATGATGACGTTGTATTCATTCGTAAAGTACCAAAAAGACGGGGACAAAAGAGAAACAAACAATAGTCGCTAGCATTGACGTTTGCCAATTTTCTGCCGCTGTGAAGGCATTGTGTCTATGATGTACAATGTCCTTGAAAATAGAAAAGAAATCGCTGTTATATACAAGTTGCAAGAGGCCGTTGATTGCTGATAGTGATGCATCGTGACGCATTTTTTGGGTCATATATGGACGCTTACTTATCTGAGTATGTGAAACTCGAGGGCGTCATGTTCATAAAGTTGACGTTCTGCTGGCTTTGTCCAGGTGACGAGTGTGCTGATAGTGAAGTGTCATCAGACCAGTTGTACTCAGCATTGCCACCAGCAAAGCCAAAGTAGGTAGGCCCCATTGGGGCACCATAAGATGGGGTCTGGGGCTGGCTAGAGCATCCCTGGGAGATATAGTTGGGCACTTGGCTTGAGGCACCAGGAACCTCGAAGTCGTTGGGGTAGGGTGCTAGTCCCGGTGTCACCAGAGGTTCATCGGCCACGGCAACCTGGTACACGGATTCACTATTGTACAATTGATCCATGACACCTGGTGTAGTAGGCGGGGTTCGAAGGGTTGGGTCGTGAATGGTAAGGTCCATCGGGTACTTCTCTTCGTATGCTACTGTGCTAGCTGGTGTGGCCTCGCACAAGCCTTGTTGGTTCGCCACGACAGGTGTGTTGGGAGTGGGCGGCGCAATTGTTGCAGCAGTCTGGAAGTTAGGGGAGCGGTTGAGCTGCAACAGAGCCTCAGGATTTCTCTCGAAATAGGGGCTTCGGGGACCACCACTGGATTTGCTGATACGGCCAACACCAGTTGCGGAAGCAACACGACGCATTGAGTGCCCGATATCTGCCCTTCTTCCCATGTCAAATCCGGTTCTAGGTCCACTTGCCGAATAACTGCGAGAGGCGTTGATCTCAAGTTGAGGTGGGCGTCTGTTTCGACGAGAGGCAATATCCATTGAAGGAGAGGGCTTCAAGCCCATTGAGAACTGACTAGTCTGGTTAACAGAAATATTGTTGCTAGAGTAGATATATTGCTCTTGGATAGGTGATGTAGACAGACGAGGGAAGCACTGCTGAGGTAGAGAAGGAGTAGGTTCATCTTCCTCATTTGGTACAATCAGCTGAGGATACTGTCCGTAAGAGGGCAAGGACGCGTTGGTAGATGCAGACATAGCCTCTGGTGTTGGTTGCGGAGATAGATTCGGTGACGAGCCAGCACCAAAGTCAGATCGGCTGGTATCGTTCTCGCTTTCATGCTCTGGACTTGATACGTCCATCGACCGGGTTTCGAGAGGGCGAGGGGCTGGGAATGGAGCGCTGGAAACGACCCGATCAGATAGACGGTCATCATCTGAGTGCACAGCAGCTTCATTGGCAGCTGTGTTGTCCAATCTCTGCTTCGCCGCGTACTCGCGGATGTTCTTCTCCTTCTTCTCCCGTGCTCGTCGGTTTTGGAACCAGTTCTGCGAATTTGTTAGTCAGTTTAAGACGACTCTCTTGACATATAGTACCAACATTAATACGAGCATTATCAACTCTCATGGACTCGGCCAAAGCCTTCTTAGTAGTGCTGTTAGGCTTGTGGTTCTTCTGAAACTCAGCTTCGAGAATCTCGACCTCCTCTTTGGAAAGCCGAGGCTTTGTCTCAGTTGTTCTAGACATTTGGTGATGATGTAGGAGATGACCCTGGTGAGTATTGTAAAGCTCCATCGATTCAGGGAGGTACGCGGCATAGCTTGGTAGTTGTTGAGTGTATCTGGGGTACTGGTGAGCAGCGCTCTGATAGCCCCAGCCAGGCCACTGTTGTTGGTGGTGGTGGTGGTAAGAGCCCATGTTCTCCATCACTGGCCACTGTTGTGGAATGTAACAGGTGAGTTGGTGGTAATGATTGGAATGAGGGTTCAGACCCGCGTGTAAGTCAGGATCAGGATCCGTCAAACTTGGGATCTTGAAATGAACGAATGGCTGATCGATATCTTGTCGATTACAAGCAAAGAGTGACTTGGTCAGACTGGTATTAAGGCAATAGAAAATAGAAGAAAAGAGAGTGAGGATGTCGTAGGTGGTGGAGTTGGGTGAGGCAGCGGGACAAGTCGTCTTTTGAAGGACCGTTATTGAGGTAAGGTGATCCAGGCAAGCGAGAAGGGTATCGCAGTGGTGAGACAATGGTCAGTCAAACTGCCCTCTTAAGGATGAAGTAGACGAAGGAGGTTCTTAGTCTGAAGGGAAAGCATTGATGGAGATTCGGAGGGGTGTGCGAGGGTAAAAGAAGGGAACGGCCTCTTCGCGTTGTACACAACCTGAGGAGCCCTTGAAAACACCAGCAATCGTTTGGCCCCGTCATAGCAGACTTTCTGCAAGATGGCGTGTGGGTTCTCACCCGAGGGAGCTGGGGTCGTAGAGAAGCAATCAGGCCCCTGTATCCTAACATGGCCGGGGGAGGAGATCACATCGCGGCGAGATGTCTTTTTCATGGGCAGAGCAGCAGGGGCTCCGCGCACACTCGAGGTACCCGCGTCAGGGTGCACGAAAGTCTAGGTGCCGTGCTCTGGCCAGGTACCTAGAGCAACTTTGGGCTCAGTTTCCGGGCTGCAAGCCAAGAGCTGGAGGCTCGTCCACCGACCTCATCCCTGCATTTGACCCCTGTCCACCCTTCTCAACGACAAGGCTACGCGAGAGTTGTGTTTTAGGCGTGCGCCGGGGGTCCCTGAGGGCACCTACATACTGCAGTGGGCACCACAAAGGAGGGAGCGCTCCGCGCCGGCCTGTGCTGCCGTCGTGGCGGCGCCTTGTCCACACTTGTTGATCCACAGTTCTGTATCCCCTCCGAAGCCTCCCTCGGAGGGCTTGAAGTCACCGTTCTGGCGGGATTGGGTCAGCGGGTCCATCGTTCGCGTGTGTTGACTGCGAAAGGGAATAGCTGTCCTGGCCCTACGCCTAAAGAAGATGCAAGAGCTGCCACAGTGGAGGTCGCGCTAGATCTCACACTTAGCTCGAGGGGTTGATGCAGGTTGGTAGGGCCGGGTCCCAGGGCGGCGGCGCTCCAGTTTCTGTGCCTTGACCTTGTCTCATTCGGCCAACTGTTGGTGTTGTTGTTCTCGTTGACATTACCCTTTCCACCGTTGCCCATCCACGTTGGGTGGTGATTGACTTTGTGAGACGCATAATCTCGTATTCTACTAGCATTGCTCAGAATGTTAACAAGAGATGATCTTACCAGGAAAAAGCATTGATGTTCCCAATCAGATCAGGACAGTAGTTGTGCCATCTCGCTGATGCCTGTATGATGCTGCAGCCAGATGCTTGTTCATAGACCTGACTTATTGTGCGGTTTCTCCGCGATTTCTTCCCTGGCAAGACTTGGCTGCGAGGCCTTTCATGCATGCGTTGAGCTGTGAATTAAGCGAATTGAGCCGGTGCTGTTAAATAAGTTCCGGGCCCGAGAAGTCCAGAAGTCTTAGATTGGACAGGTAGGTATCGTGAAGTAAGTAGGTACTAACCTAGATCGTGCCAAACAGAACCCCCTGTCAGAGGGCCAGCGCTTGCAGCGTGCTGTAGCCATGAAAGCTGTAGGTTTTCGTCCAATCATACTCAGTCAGCTCGTTACTGTGATTGCCCTACCAAAGAGCTGGGAGGTGAGATGAGGCAGGTATCACGATACACTTACCTTCTATGCTGTACCTACTCTGGCTTTCGTTGTCCTAAAACAGACTATGCTTTCCTTTTCTAGCTTCCAGCTTGCCACTTCACCACAGCCGCCTTCCTCGTGATTGCTCAGAAGTATCCATAATATTGGTATGTATCGATCAGTTTGCCTGATGTGCAGCTTGCTCCTCACCATTCATACAAGGGTATCTCTCATTTCACATTGGCCTAGCTGAACCCACATCTTCACATCTTGTCTTTTATCATGGTGCACAAAGAACAAATGGCAGATTGACTGCCCAGGTTGTGCAACATTGTCTTTGTCATATCCGCTGTGGCGGACGGCATAATAAGCTCATTTATTAGCTGTGTAACCATATTATCACATCACACCAAATCTACAGTCGCGAACGAATCCTGCGGAGAGAATTTGCGATCCTGCAGCCTTGTTTGTTAACCTCCCTTTGAGGTTGTTCACACCAAACAAGTCGTAACCATCCAAGCCACCCAAGTCACTGAGTCGAAAGGTTTCTCCAACTCAAACTGAACCCCTTGACGGCCAACGACTTACAGGATACCCCGACAGTCCACATAGCACCCTGCACTGGGAACTGCAGGTAGGAAAGTCCCGACTCGGTCTGGATATTCAACTTCGCCATCACTTTGCAGAGCTGAACAAAGTTGATTGCATGCAGTCCATTGCGAATGTAACATTGGCTATTCAGCTTGTTAATCCGCACGTCCTTGATTCGCATACTGTAAGTAGGAACTATTAAGGCAACTCTGAATGGTGCTACAACCGAGCATACTAGTCTTTGGCATCCCTCGCGTACAACCCCTTCCGTCTATATCGGGCTCAACTTGGTGTTTCCAAGGGGGGCGTGGTACGATCGACAGCGAGACGATGGCTTGTGTGATGTTGTGTAAGCGGCTTGAGCACTACACCTGTAATGCACTCGGGTTTCCAGCAAGGCGGTTCAGTCGGCTCTCTACATTCCCGAGCTCAGCAAAAGCTCTTGGAAATTAATTTTTTGTTTCCGGCGAGCTCCAGTCCAGAAACAGCATTGATCACTGCAACAGTTTGGTTCTGAGGAGACTCTTTTGACACAGCCATTTAGGCACTACTTGTTCTATCTTTGAGTTCTGATATGAAAAATGTCATCACGTCAGGCGAGGTTCGCTCAGCGCTACAACCCAAGCCACGACCGGTGAAAGGGCAAAAGGGTGCAAGGGAGTCCATGCGGTTGGCCATTAGCGGGCCCGGCCGCAAATTACGCACCTGCAGGCGAGTAACGTTGGGGCTGTACAAAGAGAATGAGAAAGTATCCTCGGCTTTGAGAGGTCAGGAGGATGCAACTCTCAAGTATTAAGCACCTGTTCAGATACGACCAAGTATAGAATGGACATGGTGACAGGTCTGTATTCGCCGCGAGTCAATCCTAGCCTACGATGGGGTCACCAGCCAGAGTTTGCGAATCAACGGCATGGATAAGCGACAAATTCAGGCCAGCTATGAGTCTCGCCAGAGGCGGGTCACCGGAAACGCAACTACTCAGGGGTGGAAACAAACAAAGCTTTCCAAACTGGCAGTGCTCCAACGCTGAAGCGCACGGAGCCTTACCTGGAAAACCTAGGGACCCGGAAATGATATATCGAAGCAACGATTTCGCGTGTAGCATCGCAGCACAGCAACACTGTCATTGTGCTTCCCACTGACGAAAATGCACCAATGTGAAAGTTACACGGACCTGACTGCGTATGCTGGATACAGGGGTGAAAGGCTTTTTTACTCAAAACCAGTATTAAAATCTACAGATTGTTGGTCGAAAATGTTCTCGATGCTGACAGCACTGGTCATTCCCAGCATTGGGCGTTGGTAGATCAGCTTGAAGCTCCAAAGGGCGGATTTGTTGTTCATACATAAACTGAGTTTCTGAAGTCTTTGGTATCGGTGCAGAGGGTCACACCTCATTTTCGAACTCACTCACTACACATCCACTTCTCAGGTACGACTGGGTGGGGTTGAGCCAGAAAGCAGTTCACGGCAAAGCCGAAGAGAACGGTCTCGACTCACAGTCACTCACTAATAAACAACCTCGTATGTACCCGCATGGGCGGCTTGTGGAAGACGATATCCTCTTCTTCCTGGCTTCATCACAGCGCGGGCTCACGAGAGACGGCGAATTGCTTCAGTGGACGTCCTTTGCTTGAGAGGGAGGAACGAAATCTTTCTTGATATGCTTTGTGCATGTTGCAGGCATTTTCCTGGCGGATGATCTACATAAGATGTGCACCATTATGCCCCTATGAACTGGTCTAGGAAATGATTAGCTCTTCAGTGCGGGGGTTACTTGACAAAAAAACAGGATCTTGGATACGATATATGTACTTCGTACTCTAGAGCATGTCCATGCACTACGATATGCATTGCGGTCAAGTGTTCATAATGCCTAGGAAACCATGAAGGCTTTTTACGCGCTCTGCGGTGATTTCCGATAACTACTGAAGACATCAGAGAACCGACAACAAAAAGAGAAATAGAGAAGACAAGGATTGGGATTCCAGATGCGATCTGACAGTCACTTCCTGGTCTTTGCTGTCGGGAAGAAGCCGTGCCGACACTGGCAGGGGCCTATCTTGCCGATCACCTTGGTCGGTCACTACGACTTTGCGGCTCTGAACCGTCACCGAAAGCATGTATATGTTTGTCGTCAACAACATCCTAAAGAAGCAGCAACCTTGCTCATTAGTTCAAAGCAATAGAGTCAAAACAGGAAAACGTGGTGGTGCTTCGATGCAATCCTTTCACAGCTGAGTGCACACAAATCCTGTAGGACACTGTTCCCATTCAAGCTGCGATTAGAAGCGCCTGAAGCCCAATTGTCATCGGCACTTACATACTGAGGACGTCACGCACCCAATCGAGTACACACCACCCTTGTCGATATGCATTCGACCCAGGTTACATTTCCCCCCGGTTGTCCTTCAGGCAAGACCCAGCACAGAGCTTTCCCTGTAAGAGGCAGATCCGAGCATTTTCGGGGTCGCGGTTAGAATCAGAATTAGCAAGTATTTCCCTCGGTTCACCAGTTCCGGGCACTAAATCGGCGGCCCGCACTTATCTCTCTGTGACTTCAAGGGGTACAAGGACAAATGCGAGGTTTCGATTGAGAAAAACGTACGATTTAAACATTACCCCGAAGCACTAAAAGGGCTAAATCATCACCGTTTTGATGCTTTGTTTGGCGGCGCTTATCAGGCGTCGGCCTTAAGCGTTGAGCAAGCACAACGGCTGCCTCATCAGAGACAATGTCTCAGAATCTGCTGTGGAGTACAAAGTTGCGATTGGTCGACGCGTTAGTGTCTACCTACTAACCTTAGAGACTCTTGAAGACTAAGGCTTAGCGCAGATGGGAAGAGGTTGGATTGACCTACGCTAAGTACCAACAAGTCACTCCATGCCCGTTAAGCACATTTAGAAAAAGGAGCACAAGGAGCACATTATTCAGCCCCTGAAAGCGAATGGTTTCTGGGGGTCCCAAAAGAGCAGTCGCAATGTACAAAGGCTCACAAAAAGAAAAGCTGAAGCATGGAGCTCACCGGACGCATATCTGCTGCACAGATTGACTTGTCATGTATTCAGGATCTACTGGTGATCCTCCAGTGCCGCATCTTGTAGAAGACTTGGTACTGCAACATCCATTGATGGGTTAGATGGATTGGGCTAGGATTGGCAATTGGGCGGCCGAACAGAGGCAGGGTTGTATCACTAGAGGTCCTACTTGCTGGAGGTCCTAGCGAAAAGTTACCAGTCCTCTGGAAAGCTCTGGACTGTGGCAAATCTACCCAACCACATCAACGATTGGAGCAGTTCGTGGTCTGCTCATAAAAACAAGCGAAGGCTAAGATCCGAAGCCCCTGTTACTGGGGCTTCAAGCTAGCTTCACTTTAATCCCCATGTCCCATCTTCTCGGTAGGCCATTGCTGACTTCGAGAATCTTCAAACGTCCTTACCGGCAACTTAGTATGTTTACTCACGGTTAGTCGTGATGGCATGGTTCACCTCCTGCCATGCTTCTTAATAGGGCCGTTTCTTGCCAGTGATTCGAGCTCCTGCTGCCCTAGCATATCGGAAGAGGTCAGTCTCCTATCAAGTGTCATAACGGCATTTCTGGATCTTGGGCTCGCTCTCAATGGCTACGACTTCGATGACATAATGAGTGATGATCCGGCGTCAGCCATGTCGTCAAGGAAGAAAGTGCCCGCTTGGCGTGGAAGTTCAAGACGTGACGTCCTAGTGAGGAGCTGTTCAGCAACCAATTTGATAAATTTCCCCAACCATGCGAGGATCAAACCATGCAAGCTATGTCGCTGTGAAGAGTCATGAGCAATACTCAATGATACAATGCACCGGAAATCATTTTTGAAGATGCATAGTTCAAGGATCATGGGAGAATCGAGCTACATGCATGCCAATAACGAGACTGGTCAGCGTAGAGGCACAAAATGGGCTCTTAGACGGGGAACAGGGATCTCATGTTTCTCATCTAGACGAACAAGGCCAGAAGCGGATCCATCCAACACGTGGCCAGCGAGTCTTGGCGGTGCTTACTATTCCTTTCCGGGATTGCATGCTACCTTAGCGCTTAGCCTTGTGCCTACATAGATGCTGCGTTGTCTCTGGGGAAAGGGCTTGCTGTGAGGCTGGCCTTAGGCAATCCGCTGGCTGATATCAAGCAGAAAGCTGAGAAATACGCCTACGTTGAAAAAGCAAATCGAGTAAAGAGTAAAGAGCTCGGGTTACAGGTCGTCTTGCATGTGGCATACTTTCAATGACCCGACTTTCGGGAAGAAGTTCACAAACTCAAGCAGCCGACGCAATACGCCGTCGGCTACCTAGCTACTTGGATCAAGCTTATCAGACTCTGGATCATCACGGAACGACACTTGTGGTAGATTCTCGACCAAGGTAAGCTAAGACAAGCTCTCGCCGCTGAGTGGGGACTGATGAAGCAAAAAGCAATTGACCAGCGCCCACTGCGTACATACCTTTCACCACTCCGGGGATAACAGTTTTTTTCGTGGGCGTCAACCAAGTGCTTTCTCGCCGATACTCCGTACATGGACTAATCACTCGTGTACCGACCTAATGTATGTCATAGCGATTTGTCGCCTACCGAGCACTGGGCTGTCTCAAGGGTGAGTTGATACCTACTCAGAGAGCATATCGCGACTCCCTTGAGTTCTCTCTCTTCCCATGAGGTCTTTCTCTCAGAAATAATAGATAGTTGATTATGATTTACTCTTCTTCTTCTTCTTCTTCTTCTTCTTCTTCTTCTTCTTCTTCTTCTTCTTCTTTTTTTTTTTT
>PVPY01000004.1:28987-50053 GCA_002982035.1 Fusarium algeriense
TTTTTTTTTTTTTCCCCTTCTTTTCAGGAGGCCGGCAGCATTCGGTTCTCGAAACGCACTATTGCGAATCAGCCTACCAAGTAGGACAGGAGACGGTCATGCCATGCAGGAATAAGGAGTTCAAGATGATGATGCAGTTCGGGATATGGGACGCTGACATTCATGAAACGACAAAGAAGGGTGAATTGTTAGCATCTGGACCGTGTCTCTTGTGGCTGCACCCGACATTTGGGCTTGGAGGGGGGTCTAATCTCATTTGAGCCAGCCACGATCACGGATTAAGATCCAAATCGAGAGTGTGTGTCAAGGGCGTTTGCATTGGTAGTGGATGAATTTCCAGGGGACCAGTGTTCGGCCCAGGAACGTGAAGAACCAAAATCCGACCGACCGGGTTCTCGCGAGGCAAAATAGTAGCGGCGAACTTGCGGAAGAGAAAGAAATTCTGAGTTCTGTCACTCTTTCTATGATACCAGTCCCTGCCAGCTGAACTTTCTGCTTTGCTGCTGTGCTGGTCTGCCTATATCAGAGCCATTATTATCTTGGCAGCCCTCTCCGACACCGTGGATGCGCATGGATTTGTTGGTGGACATCCCGATGAATCCTACCGGAAGATCTCCCTTTGTTTCCATGGTGGGATATAATGGGTCCTTCATGGAACCCCCCTGTCTCAAGTCAAAATAATTGCAAGGGGTTCACGAGTCGTAATCACAACACCATGGGCTTTGTTTATTTTGAGGCAGTTTCAAATCACAACTCCCTTCGCTTTTCCTTGAAATTGTTCCGTACAGTAGTGGCACAGCGGACATCGAAGAAAAAGCCACCAGATCAGCCGCCATGTCACTACCCGCCCCTTTACGAATGAGCGTTATCATGACAGTAACACTGGCGCCCGGGACCTTGCAGGAATCACCCGTAGCTCTGGGATGGCACGAAAACACAGCATATTGGATGGTATAGGGTCACTGTTCCAACATGACCGACTTATAGACTTGGTGCTTCTGGCGTGCGGAAGTCACGGCAAACCTTGAATGCAGTATGACCAACTGCGAAATTGCGGTTTCTCTGTCACCTGTCACCTTAACATGCTGTACAACTTCACATGAGCTTTTCATGGTCCGTTGATACTATTCTCGTTCTCGTCAGCTTTATACACCTCTGGGAACACCTGCTTGCTGTCGTATCGTGGCACAAATTCTCTAAAACAGACACACGAAATGTGTGTTGGTTTGTCCTCCTCTGATGGGCCACCATTCCTAGAAGGGAACGAATATTTCCGTACACTACCTCTCAGCGCGAGCTTGTAGTTGATAGAACAGGAAGTCCGCCAAGGTGATACCGCCACAGATCTATACCAGCGACTCTAGAGGCATGTTTACTGCGACAACGGCGGTTTCACCGGAGCCCCTCACGCGTAAGTGATGATTGTGGACTCTGCATCTTGTCTTCAACCCTTTTGGCTTTGTTTATCAGGGGCAGAGGGGCCTCGATCTCTCTGGCTCAGCACGGAGTACTCTGTAGTGCATCGATTCGGCCTAAAAGACCAAGACAAGACAAGGCAGATTGAGAGCGAAAAACTTGACACTGGGCCACTGGCGTCTCTCGCCTTACCGAAACGCTTGCCTATAACCTATCACGTCAATCATCTTCTCTATGCACGAAATTACACTCTGCCCCGCTTCAACGGGCGACGGACTCTGTCATCTCTGCCCTTGAGCCACTTGGTTCAAACTTCAAAGTACGCCAAGGGAGGGGGGGGGAACAATGCGCTGACAGATGACAACCGAGACATGTTCATGGTACCCGATATTAAAGCAAGTCCTGTAGCGTGGAGACGCGCGACAAGTGAGCGCACTTGGCAGTGTTCGTTGTTAGCCTGCGAAACGCTCAATTGGTCTCTTCCGGGTAGTGCAATTGGGCACAAGAGGAGGGAGAGAGAGGTTGATGCCGAGAGGTCATGTCTGAAAGGACAAAGGATGGCCGAAAGACGTCTCAGTCGAAGTGGCTTTTTACTGGAGAGTCTCACTGGAGAGCTGCCTGAGTGGAGATGGGAGTGTAAGAGGGAGCGGTACTGTACAATGGTTAATATGAGTACTGTCTTGTCTTGAACGGACAAAGACTTCACTAGGGATCATTTCTTTGTTGCAGAATCTCCCTTGGTACGATTGGGTGTGTGATTCTGCACAGTGACAGAATATTCTTCACTGAGTCTCATCTGCAAGTCGCCAGTTTTGTCAATTTGGCGTGTCGATCATCATCTGTCAGATCTTGATTAGGATCTCCATGTCTATCTCCATCTCCAGGGAGCAACAAAGGAAATGAGATCAAGAAACAGGTACCGAGGGAGAGCAAGAGTGATGATGTCAAAATGCCCTTTGCAGGGCGATCGTCTTTCGCCTATCTGTTTTCTAGGAAACAATCCCAGTCTCATCTTTGGATCTATTGACTAAATGTTCCGTCGTCATGATGAAATCAAGTAATTTTCTCGGTTCCCTCAATGTTCCATACCCCCCCTCTATCGCGCACACATTCACTCTCGCCCACCACAGTTCCACCATGAGCTCCGCCGACGCACCCAATGCCGAGGCTCTATTATAGTCGGAGGGCATTGGAAATCTCGATAGTCACCTTTCCGCCCTCGCTCCGAAGCACCCTGACTGAGGAGAGGTCTCGAACGACCCAGTCTGGTTCTGCAGCGAGGACCTGCTCAACGGTATGGCTAGTTACCAGGCCGAGAACTTTGCAGCCGGCTGCTTTTCCTGCGCGAATCCCTGCTGGGCTGTCCTCGAGGACGAGGACCTGGGCGTCCTCCGCCTGCAGACCGAGACGCTCGCGGCCGAGGCGGTAGCAGGCGGGGTCAGGTTTTCCGTTCTCAACGGACTCTGCCGTGATGAGGTGATCCGACGGCAGTTTGGGCAGGTCTCGAGCACGTAGCCATCCGGTGACGAGAGGGACGGTGCCCGAGGTGACGATCGCCCAGGGGCTAGATCTGGCGATAAGTGCTTCTAACATGGAACGGGCGCCAGGTATTTCGACAGCCTCGTGGCCGTGGTACTTTGGAAGACGTCCTTCCATGTCACGTACATCTGGGAAGTGATCAGCGGTCGCTCGGTCCAGCTAGCTGTGATCGTCTAGTTGCATGGGGGCACGATCAGCCTCGCCAGCGCATACATGGTCGCCAGGCCAGCTCCTCAAGTAAGGTATTGCGTCTGACATGTCGATGCATATTCATGGGTTTGTGGGCTTTGCCATGCTTGCTGTGACCGGGGGTTGATTGTCTCACTTACAATCCCAGTTGGCCTTTTCAGGTGCGAGAATCTTAAGAATGTCGATGCTTCGTCGTCCATGAGAAGTCTCGAGGATAACTTCGGGTGCAACGCCTATCTCATTCCCAATTCTATGCTGGGTTAGTTACTCGGATTGGCCGCGCAAGGTAAGACATGAGGGGGGCTAGGCTGCACCTACGTTTCCCAGTGCTTTACGACTGCTTCCGTGGAGTCGATAATAGTGCCGTCCATATCAAAGAGAAATCCATCAAATGTGAGCTCCTGCGGGGGTAGGCTGTAGTCCGGAGTTGATCCCATGGTATCTTGTGAGTATGTATGCAGGTGAGATGGTAGCTGGAGGGTTTAGCGGTCTTGATGATTGTTCTTATTATTTGAACCGAGTATTGGGTTTTGAAGCTCGATAAGTGTGTATTTGCGTGGTGCTGTTTAATATGTATAACTTGAAAAGTTTGCGATTGCTTTGCTGTAAGACGCTTATAAAGGATGAATTCTTGCTGTGACTTCGTGGCTATCTGTTTTGGGCAACTCCGCATGGAGGGGCAAAGTGGGGAGTTATTATGGCAACTTGAGCATGTGTATAGAGAAGAAGTATTGTCAACCCGAAGGATAGTATTGATTAATACTCAGGGAAATACTTCCAGTATATTATCAGCTGTCAATGTAGCTTGCCTATATCCTATATTCCCATTTGATATTCACCTTTATCTTTCAGGATAATGTCATGATATACTGGAATTCTCAAACACACGTGAGCTTTGACTCACCCATAACCTACGCAATTGAGATGAAAGAAGACAAGAACATCAAGAAACTGTAGTATCTATAAGTATTGGTCTATAAATAAGACTGACATGACATATAGAGTGTATAGACATGGTCACGATTCACCAAATAAAGGATTCATGGATAAAAACTCAGTTACCCTATACATCCATAACCTCCTTAAGGGTGCAAGTCTTGGCAACGCGCAACGTGGGGTGTCGCTATGTGATTGGCTTATTAATTCAAGTTCCTGTTTCGTTTCTCGTTGAAGAAAACATGGTTATAGCTTCCGTGATTCCTCAGCCAAGATGCCATCAGGAGAAGGAAGAGGGAAACCTAAGCGAATGTTAGAAAAATAAAGAACTGAGGTCAGCTTGTGTCTTAGTATTAAACAGGACGGCCTTAACCTTTTTTATCTGTGCATTCTCACTCAGCTTATGGAGGGTTATCATCCGTAGGTTGGTAACTAGATGATCCTGTTATCCCCACTAGTAATATATCAATAAGATCAGACTTTCTTCCCTCCTCATTTTTCTCTGTGCTAGTTGTTTTTATCGATATAGCCTCAACACATAATGGGTTCGCAAATTGGAGATCCAGATGAGATTACTGTGCTTGTCACAGGCTTTGGTGTATGTTTTGACTCTTCCTCATATTAAGCGCCATTTGCTTGCTGGACCACCCCGCTCGACGTCACACAAACACTACAGAGCTCAAGATTGTGATACCCTGGGCGGATACACAGCGTTATATAAGTTGTGCCACTCTTGCTAACCCGCAGAGGCTATAGCCATTCAGGGAGCAGTATCCCGTTAACCCCTCCTGGGAGATTGCTAACAGCTTGCCTTCATATCTCCCTCCGCTCCGTGCCAAGGATCCTAACTCGAGACATGCGGTCGCTGTTCTACCAAAGGTACGCATTGCGGTGCACCCTGAGGCTATCCGTGTCAACTACAGAGTTGTGAGAGGTCTTGTGCCGTCGTTCTATGACATGCCAGAGAAGTTTGACATTGTCCTTCATATTGGTATGGCCGGTCCTCGACCATTCTATTCCATCGAGAGGAGGGGTCATCGTGATGGATACAAGCACCCAGATGTCGATGGTGAATACATCGATGGGGGAGAAGAGAGAGAAAGGAGCGACTGGCCATGGCGAGGCCTTCCAGAAGAGATTGAGACGGAGTTGAATCTCGACGAGATACTTCCTCTGTGGCAGGGGCATAGTTCGGTAGGTTACGCAGATCTGAGAATACCCATCGATACTAACAGCAATTGAAGGAGGCGGATCTGCGCATATCCGAAGACGCAGGACACTTTATGTGCGACTTTATCTACTACTCAAGCCTCTCTGAGCTGTGGAAGCTGCAGAGACCTAGGAAGTCTCTGTTCCTCCATGTTCCGGCGGATGCCTCGCCTACAAGTGTTGTGAAGGGGAGGGAGCTGACGTTGAATCTTATCCGGTCTATTATCGAGAGTGAGATTATCGGAAAGAACAAGCTTTCGGAGAGTAAGGCTGCTGATGAGGAATTGTGATGTAATTTCCAAGGCAGAGAATTTGAACCCCGTTAGAGATCTCAAATGCCGAGATCAATGGTCCTAACAGCATTCCAGTACCGCAGGATGCAAATTCACAATAATGACAATTTATGAGCTTGGGCATTTACTGATAGTTTCTCATTCTTGTAGTCATTAACCGCCAATTCCGCTTCTCAACTTGCATCAACGCCACACACACCATCCCATGATCTCTCATCATCACATCATATCACGAATACTACAAAGGCTCTTCTATAACACCAGTAGGTGGCCACGTCGCTTTCTTGCCACGCGTCCAAAGAACCAGAGTCGCAGCTCTCTCGATGAGTCAGTTTGGAGACGCAGCCATAGGCGGGTATGAAATGCCGCCGACTTCAACCTTGGGCTCACACTCGCAGCGCTCAGCCTCAGGAACGTTGTCGATAACGGATTGAATATGGTTACCGCAACCCCACCAAGAGGTCTTGTCTATAGGCTTTTTTAGTTCAACATGTCGAGGATTGAATAGGTGAACTTACTGCAGGTTCCGCAGGTAGCTTTCTTACACATTGTGGGAGTTTAATATTTTGGTTCAATAGATGTAGAGAGAGTTGTGAAAGAGGAGTTCTGTGTTGGCTCCTGGGGGTTACAAGTGGAGAGGAATGGAGACTGGAGGTTTTCCAACTAAGCGATAGTCAATGATTCGTCATCGATATGGGAAGTGTTTTGTAAAACCAATCGGCATTTGAAATGGGTCATATCAGAATCATGAGATATGCTTCAGGGAGAAGCCAATGGAACAGTAACGTCGGCTTGTGATGTCATGGTCGTTCAAATCCAAAACATGAATTATATGTACTATCATATTCATTCCTCGAGTCCGCTAATATCCGGACTTGGATAACAACAAACCCATATAAACAAAGATTCATATCACAATGAAATATGCTAACATCCCCTGCTAATGATCCATCTTGCATATCCCATAAGAGTATTAGCACAAGATATAAGCCATGTTACTGAGTTATACAAGCACATCAAACATATGCCCCCATTTTATGCTTGATTTCCAAAACAAGGAGTAAGCCAAGAGGAGAAAGGAAGGGATGATTGTATAAACTTAGAAGGAGCCTGTCACGATGGTCTAGGTGGGATCATATCGATATGTTTAGCAATATGTGATAAACACCACATCCAAATATGATCTATCTCCTCCTCGCGCCACCAGACGCAGCGTCTCCTCTCTCTGCCAGGCTCACTACCTCCTGGATGCCAGCGGCCTCCTGTTCCTCCTCTAGAGCTACAATCTCTTCACGACAATCCCACCACTTCTCCTCACTGAGCTCAAAGGCCTTAGCCTTGATCTCCTTGATAGTTAGTGTCTCTGGCTGAATGTTCTTCCAACGGAGACTCGTCATTAGAATCTCTTGCCACTCGGCTGATGTGCGGACGAAGAATTCTCGCCGACTCTCGAAGGGCTGTTATGTTGTCAGTGACTTGCTTGTGATAATACTATGGACATGGCTTACTCTAGGATGGGGTAGTCCGTCGTCTACGGAAGTAGCCGCGATCTCCGTCTCATCGTCTTCCGAGGGCGTTGAAGGCTCTGATGAAACCTCTGAGACCTCATCTTGCTTCTTCTTTCTCTTGCTGGGCGTGTAGAGCTGTTGTCCTGTTTCTTCCTCGTCTTCGTCTTCATCATCCTCTTCGTCCTCATCATCGTCCTCATCATCTTCATCGTCGGACTCCTGAAACTATAGTCAGCCAACCAGATTCCACGCGCCGGGTCGACATCACTTACGATCCAGTCTTCGACAGGTCGACTGAAGATTTCCTTACAACCATCTAATTTCCCAAGGTCGATAGCATAGAGATCATCAAATGTGAACTCCCGATCGCCCTTTTCAAAAGTTCCGCCATAGATATAGAGAACATCGTCTTGAATGGCCAGTTGAGCATTGAATCTCACATGTGGAGGCTCCATAGTCACTGGCATCTCCCTTGCTGGCTTTTCGTCGTCTTGCTCCTCCTCCTTCTTAGCAAGCTCAATCTCATTAGCGTCCTCGAGAGAAGTACCAGTCTCCAGAGCAGCAAGCTGTCGTAGAAGTTCTTCTTCATTAGCTTGAGCTCGACCACGACGTCCACCTCGAGGCTCAAAAGCAGCCTTCTTCTGCTGGCGAGGCTTTCGCAGACCCAATGTCATGAACCGATTTCGTTCAATATTCCAAGCAAACAGCTGGTTGAAGAACTCACTATCTATACCCTCCTCGCTTGCCTCAACATCGTGCACTCCTCCAAAGAGGATGCCGCGGCCCTTGTGCCATGCCATTGTTGCACCAGCGCGTGTAGGATTGGGAGCATTAGCAGGCTTCTTCCGCTTTTCCCAGCGCACAACTGGGGGAGTGTTGGGGCTGGTATCGGTAGCAGGCTGCGAGACTCTGAGGAAGAAACAGTCCTCATGAACCTTTGGGATAAGAACGTTTCGCTGAGCCTGGCTAGGTCCCTTGTTGCCTTTCTGCTTGGCATTTACTGTCGCCTTAACACGGGAATAACCTCCATATAGAACTGCACCTTGTTCGTGGGGTAACAAAGTGAAAGATGAGCGAGCATCTGGCTTGAGTTGGGCAGGAGGCAGTTGAGGGGAGTGCCACACAAAGTTAACGGTGTCAAAGATCCAAAGATCTGATAGGTACTTTGTCTGGTTTGAAGTGTCCTGAAACCCACCAAAGAGAATGATGTACTGCTTCCAGTATGTCATTCGATGACCACTTCGTGCCGAAGGGCTCTTGTCCTTGCCGTTGGTCTCAATCTTTGTCCATTCCCTCGTTGCAGGCTCCAGTCTCCAAAAGTCAGAGTAGTGATGAAACGTACCCTGCTTTGGCGAAGAGAACTCTCCACCGAAGAGATAGACATGGTTCGGGTTTCCAGCTCTAGTCCAGGCATGACCAGATCGAGGGAGTGGAGCGTTAGGTGAAGTTACACATCGCCACTCATCTCGGTTGATGTTGTAGATATTTAAGTCGTTGAAGAACTGCGCGAGAGATCCGTTAAAGTATTCACCACCAAAGAGTAGTAAAGTGTTGCTATCATGAGGTGACGCCATCAGCGTTGAGGCAGCTCTCGCTCTCGGAGGTGCATCAATTACAGTCTCGGTGATCTTGAGGAACTGCTCCTGTTGTCGTCGATACTCTTCCAGCACCTCATCAAGATCAACATCTTCGGCGTCACTTCCTTCGAACTTAGCCGCCTTATTCTTGGCCTTCTTCTCTCCCTTATTGGCCTGCTTAGCCGCTTTCTCGGCCTGATTACGATCATCAGTCAAACGTTCAACATGTCATGATATATGGAGGGGCAGTAAATCCTTGGAGGGGTAATTAATGGAGGGGCAAATTATAAGGTTGGTAGAAGTAGGTAGCACAGGATATGACGGCACCTTTTTGGCCTTTTTGGCTTCAACGTTCTTCTTCTTATCTTTTGCCATGACAATGTAACGTATTTGGCACTGTAGAACAAGTTGCCAAGGTTGGGTTCTGATGCGAAAATTAGGACCTGCGTGTGGATGGGGTTCTACAAGTTTTGATCAAGTGAAATCCAACTATGCTCAGGACAGTGTTAATTATATCAACTATACTGTATTTCGCTCACGTATGTTATTGAATAAGCTGGATGATGTACGTTCCGACAACATGTAAACGCTCATTATCCGATTGAAAATCAATGAGGCACTACGACGAAAAGGTAAAATGTGGTATCAAATGGATAAGTACAGTTACTCCTACAGCAACGTGATTTCAGTAAAGCTCGAACTTCCAGCAACACTCCTTCCCCAATCCAGGCTTGTTCCATTGGTATATATCGTTCGAATGTTGATACAGGATCCAAGAATGTTCTCTTCTGCTTTACTGGCGGGCTTTTGAGTACTTCCCTGGGAGGTAAGCTACTAGGGCCTTGCTGGCACCCTCCATGCAGTATTGCACAACCTCAACTTTCCTACCAGGAGGTGCTAGTCTAGCAATTTGCCGAATATCGCTTGTCCGTGGTAGGAACAATGCGTGGTCCAGTCTGTTGTACGCTGTGTGCAAATTGTCAAGATTATATGGCTGCATGTTGTAAAGATTAAACACTTCATCAGTGCGGTATCCAGGGCCTCCCCAAGGTGGGCTCGCGAACAGGACTGTTTCGTCGAGGTTTAACCTAAGATCTGGGTGCAGTTCATCTTTGTGGTTGAACAATTTGTCAAGATACTCGAAGCTATCACCGAGAACCCATGTAATCAGTCCTGGCGCGATGCCATATACCTTGGCATTATTCTGGGCACAGGCTAATGTGGAAGGATCACGTTCGATAGAGATAACGCGACTCCACCGCTCAGAAAGAGCAAAGGCAATACTGTTGCCGCCTGCACCGCCAAAGACATCGATTAGGATGTGCTTCTTTTGGTCAGTGCCATGCATGTCATAAGCAACTTGACTAGATGAGAGTTAGTGGATCCCGGATATGGTGTAGAAATTGTATACTCACTTTGCTACTGGCTCAGGTGTTACACCGAACCAAGCATCGTCTGTCATATAAACCCCATAGTCATATAGGGAGAAGATCGAGTAGCGCTGCGCAAAATATCTAGTCATATTAGTAAGATAAGGAAGAAAATGAGGAGAACAGACAGCGGTTACTCACTTTTGAATATCCCATGGTACCTCATGCTTCCCTTCATAGTGGTGACACTCGTCAGTAAGAGGCAGCTGTTCAGCAGGCTTCATGGAGTATTCGGAGTCATCCAGCGACATCTCTACTCCTGAGCTACTCATGTTTCAACCGTGAATATTGTATGAGTAAGTGTAAATTAAGAGTAAACAGCCATTCTTAGTAGAAATAGAAAATATAGACTTGCCATGAGCAAGTTGAAGAGAGCTATAACGTTGAAATTGAGCACGAGGCTGACGATAAGCTCTCCACAATGTGCTCCACCTCGATTTTAGTGGTCTTGGCACAAGCGCCCGAGCTGCAAGGCTGCCACTGTAATAGTGACAGCTTGCGATTGCTCGATCCGCCCTTGAATACTACTTTCATCTGATCCGATACTCAACACATCAGCCCTTTTCTTTCAATTTTGAGCGATAAGGTGCAGATATTGATCTGGAATATAAACCACTGAAGCAATGTTCAATGCGCTAAACCGCTTCATCTCGCGCTTGGACGGAGACGTCCAGCAGCAGAGGCAACAAGAGCGAGGCTCATTCGGCTTTCAGGTGTTGCGCAACACCAACCTGGAGCTTGCTATCGAACCCTGGTTTGACTTTATTGTTGGAATCAATGGTAGGCCAATTGTACGACATCTCCCTCTTGAAAAATGAAGCTCCTTATTGCTAATAATTGGTATAGGAGGACCCTGAACCTGCCCTGTTCAGCCAGGAAGTGAGGAACTGCGCGGGCAGTACAGTTACCCTGGGATTATGGAATGCAAAGGCATATAACCCGCTTCTATACCTCTTAAAGTCTCCAACTAATAGTCACCAGGGCCAAAGAACGAGGGAAATCCATGCCCCTGTTGCGTTAGATACTGCATCCCTCGGCCTCTCGCTTCAATACGCCCCTCTTGCCCTTGCCGCCAACATCTGGCACGTTCTCGATGTCCCCGCCAATTCTCCCGCTGACTTGGCCGGTCTTCTGCCCTATAGCGACTATATCCTCGGCAGTCCTGAGGGTGCGTTATATGGCGAGGGTGGTCTGGGCGAACTTGTCGAGGACTTTATCGGACGGCCGATGCGAATCTGGGTCTACAACAACGAATACAACGTCACAAGAGAAGTGACAATACAGCCTAGTAGGGATTGGGGCGGTCAAGGAGCGCTGGGTTGCGTACTTGGATACGGAGCCCTGCACAGGATACCTCCTCCACTGAGCGAGCCTGTTGATGCTCCTGGCGAGACAATGTTCGATGGTGCTACCAACGAGAAGAGCGAGGATGTCTTTGTTCCCGCTGCTGGTGGCTCAGAGCCTGTCCCTCCTGCAGGAGACTTTTTGGTGCCTGCGCAGATGATTGGTAACGCTCCAGTGAGTGCACCGCCGAGGGGAGGTGGGAAGAAGAAGGAACGCCATGGCCACAATCCCAACAGGTTGATGGACGACTACTTCAAAGAGGAGGAAGAGAAAAGTCGGGCTGTGGACAATGCACCTTCGGCTAGGAACTCACCAGCCCCTCCTCCACCAAAAGGCGGCCCTCCTAGGGATTCACCCAAGCCGGAGACTCAGGCCAGTGGTGGTGATGCAGAATGAGCTCACATCGAAATGGCACATTTGAATGATTCCCCCTTCTTGATTGTTCTATTTCTCGCTCTATTTGTCAAACTTTTAAAAGGATTTCGTGATTTGCCATCTTTTTATCGTACACTGCCTGATGGGTCCAACACAGCCCTCAAGAGGTCACTATTTCACCAGGGCAACACCATCCATCTCACCACCTAGTTAATGAAGTTGATGGCGAAGAAATGCAGGATCAAGCTGCAGACGATGTAGTCGGCGAATGCTCTGAAGAAGATTAGTAGCTAGATCTCCCTTGAATTCGAGTTAACAAACCTCTCGGGGGATACTGAGGGACAATCGTTCTTGACAGCCTCGTTTGTTTGAAGTCGTAGCGAAGCTGGGTATCCTTAGTCCTTATCTTTTGAGATCATCGTTGGTTGTATCAACATACCAGTTAAGACAAACTGTCCAACCGTCACACAGAAGCCAGAGAGAAAAGCGTTGAAAGGCTGAGGAGTATTAGCGACTTTGTTTAATTGTCAAACCATTCAGCACAACGTACGAAGGTGCCGGCGAGGGCGCAGTTGACAAATTGGAGAACACCAACAACGACAAGGAAGACCATGAAAGCATCAACCAATTTGATGCGCTGAGGAGTATTTTGGACATAGTGATTATAGAGGTTTTGGACGACCTTGTCCCACTGAACTTCGCCCTTAATTTCACTCTTGGCGATAGCGACGGGCTTGGGCTGAGGCTGAGGCGGAACCGAACCGGCGCTGGTAGTGCTGGCCTGAGTGGTAGCAGCAGCCGAAGGGGTGATGTCGCGGACGTTCTTCTTGGCCGCCATTATCGGGAATTCTAAGGTTTGCTCGATTTAGTCGGAATATTTTATCGGCGCGAGCGGGCGATTCTTTTGATATCGTGAGGTTTTGGTGATGACGGATTCGTAGTATTGATGTTTGGCATTGGTGGGTTTGGTTAGTTCAATGTGCAGTCAGGTCTGAGAGCTTCCTCTGGACACGAAAGCTCTAAGGAAGATTGAAGTGATTGGCTCACAGAATCCGGGGGTCCAGGCCCACTTTCACCTCGGAGCTGCAAGATACGTACCTTAACTATGTCGTCAATGGCCGAGAGCTCCGCAGCTTCATCTTCAACAATAAAGAACAAGTTGTTGTTTCATCTCGAAAAAATATCAAAATTGATTGAATAACCAGACAATTGATATACGGTAAATACAATGGTTAGTTTGGGCTTCATAAAAGTAATGATTAACTCGTTGGCTAACAAGTATAGGCCACTATCAATTACCACGATCTTGAACTTCCCGCCTACATTCTTGGCGCAGTGACCGCAGGAGGCGGCATCATGGGCTACGCGCGCACACGATCTGTTCCTTCGATCGTCGCTGGCTGCGCTGTTGGAATCTTGTGTAAGTCTTAGTCTGACCCCACTTGCCTCCCTTGTCTTCTCTGTAAGGAGTTTGGATATTGATACTTGATTGTAGATGCTCTCAGTGGCTATCGGATCCAGAACGAGCAGCCTTATGGAGTCGAGCTTGGACTTCTGGCCTCTGTCATTCTTGGAGGATCGGCCTTTCCTCGAGCCCTTCGTCTGAGGAAGCCGGTTCCAATTCTTCTGAGCGTTATGTCAGCATTTGGCCTCTTCACCTACGGCACTGCTCTGCGAAGGAAGGCCTGAGACAACTGTCAGATGATGGTAGTCGAGTCAAAAGAATGGTGCGATGGAATACCACCCATTTGTTCTAGATTAATGAACCTTTTAGCGTTCTGAAGCTATTGCGACTCAATGTGAGAAATCGACATAGTGGTGTGATGCGCTAAACACCAGAACCCAGATATTTCCCCTCGATTGTGATATGAGGAAGAGCTCAAAATTCGACTTTGTGATATGGCGGTCATTAAATAAACACCACAGACTTGAGTCACACTCCGATGAGCCTCGCTTGCGGTGGTCTTAATAGGTATCAACGACTTGAAAGCGCGTCAAAATTCCTATAAAGCATAAAATGCTCTTATCATGTCTTATCGTAACAATGTCAAAACTAGACCGCCATGAATCGCGCATAGTGGGCTGTCTCATATTATTAAATGCAGATGTTCTGACTCTTCAACAATGACTCGCCCGTTTCAGGGAGAATCAGGAATTTGAGGCTAAGCTCTTCACGTTCTTTTTTTATGAATAGTCAATGAATGTCGCATTCTAAACATATCTCCTGTTTTACCGACTTCTAACCCATCGTTTTACATGATGTATATCAGAATTTGACAGCGAAGCGAATATAACGAGAATCATACATCCCTATGTTGCTGAAGGTTCCATTAGGCAGGTGATTTGGAGAACATTCTATCTATAAAGCATCATTGAGGTGCTGATTTTTTAACAAGCGATAACCATATAAGTCGATTGCATTATTCGTGCATATGGTACTCGATCGCGCAACCAAGCTTTCGTGGAATGTTGATGTTGAACTCACCTGGCCTCGATGACATCCTGAAATACAGCAGTAAGGGGCAGTTAACCTTGGCGTGTCATTTAAAGACCTGTAGCCCACTGAAGTCGTTGATCTAAAGTTATCTTACCTAGTTGTCATACCGTTAGTAGTCTCAACTACTGACGGGAGAAGAATGAAAGAAAATGAAAGAACTGCATTAGTTGCAAGTTAGCAGAGACAAACTTCTGACTCGTTTTGCAGCAGCTAATCTTAAAATGACCATCGGATTCTGAAAATGGAATGGAGTTTCTCTACTCATACAGCGGATGGCTTGGTAAGCTTCCCCCTTGTGGTGACTCTGAATGTATGGGCTATCTATGCAGTGTATATAAAGAACACTAGTAGCTCGTCTATTAACCACCTCTTTGGCAGGCAAGTAGAAGAAAGCAACATTTGCACTCGGTTTACTGAATCATCAATAGCTCGAAATGAGGTTTCGTCTGTTGAGGCTCGTTGCCCAGCGGCCTTGTTGCCAGCTTCACACGCATTCGACGTTGTGACAGACACTGATCCAGACAATCTGGCCTCTGCCATCTTTGGAAATGGCATCACTGTCCTCTCTGCAGCTTTCTCAGGCGCATCAGTCAGTTCTGGCTTCTTTATTAATGGACCGTTTGGTACCGGAAACGTAGCGATTCTCCCCACGGGATCTGCTGTTGAAGCCATTCCAAATAATGGAGGCCGCAAAGTCGACAATGGTGCGCCTGGGTCAGGGATATATTGCGAAAGTGGATCTTACAACGCTGCGATATTGACTGCGGATGTCATTCTTGGTGGAGGGTTTACAGGAATGAGATTCGAGCTTGTCATTGTCTCAGATGAAGGCGGGTTAGTGCTATTGGTAGAAAATAATGACTCGCAGCCAGCTAATAGGACACAGGGCCGCTCCTGATCCAACTGGTATCTTTGTTGGGAACCAGAACTATGCTTTGGACGGTAATGGGAATAGGTTGACTGCAACGATCCCGTGGGTGTTGCCGCCTTTTGGTATCGTGCCGCCCTACAGCGTTACTTCGTATCCCGGCTCCTCGCCGCCTTTTTGGATCGATGTCCCGTCCGCTCCCGGTGGTGTTCAGACTGTTGTAGTCACTATCTGTGATCAATCAAGTACATCCTATGACTCGGCTCTGCTGATAAAAGCCGAAGCTTGCGTTGACTGCACGGAGCCTTTCCGGCTTGCCTATGTTACAACCACAACTACGTTGGCAGCAGCCGACATGCCTTATACATCTACTATCACAGCTTCAGGGACTGTGTCCAGAACTATCGAAATTGGAGTAGCAGGAGAGGAGACTACCACCACAACTAAGGAACCTACTACAACGACAGCTGCGGATGAGACAACGACTAGCACCGAGGAACCTACTAAGACAACTATTACAAAAGAGTCAACAACCACTGCTCAGGAGACAGCCACTGCTCAGGAGACAACCACTACTGCTGAGCAATAACTAGCGAAGAGACCACCACTGCTACCGCCCTTGAGGAGACGACTACTACAAATGCTGGGGAGACAACTACTACTATAGACAATACCATGACCACTACTGAAATATCAACTGAGGCCAGGAGCCCAACCACTTCGGAAGAGCTACCAGGCTCCACTACAAAAATAGCAGACACAACAACCATCGAGCCAAGTAGCACAACCACGGAGTCGTCAACTATCGTAGTCGAGTCCACTATTGTCTCAACCTATGATACCACAACTGCACCAGCCCCGATCTCTTCCACTGAGGGCACAACGAGTCCCGAGACAACGAGTCTGTCCGACATCCCTATTGACAGTACAACCACATCCTTGGAAGAAGTTCCAATGTCTTCAACTATTTCGAAAGTCTCAACCTCTACCGATGAACCCACCTTAAGCTTGAGTAGTGATATCCCAGGCGGGCCAACAACAAGTAAGTTTACTCCGTTTATGTACAGAACAACTCTTAACTATCTGCCACGGCAAATTCTGTACTGGAGTTATTCACTGCATCTACTATTACAACAAACCCAGTACTGATAGTGAAGCTAGTCCCTGATCCTGATGTAATCACCACAACCGAGTCCCTGGAAACAAGTGCAATTCAAGAGACCGAGGCATCGACTGATATAACTCCGGTTTCCGTGGAGGCGACAAGCTTCAGTGGTGGTAAGACACTCCCAACCGGCAAGGACAACCTCTGACATCTATCCCTTAAATCGCTCCCCATATCTGGAAACTGTGTCTGACGCTGCGTTTTCATTAGTCATCACTTCGACAGCCTAGGACACGCCATCTCGGGCAACATCGACATTTACTACCTCATCTGCCATGCCCTGGTGATCCGGGCCTGTTCTGTGGCGGAGTGGTTTTCACCGACTCAAGCCCGGGATCGCGCCTTAAGCATCGGGATGCTCCACCAGGCATTTTGCTCACCTTGTATGCGCAAATTGGAGCCATCTCTAGTTCTTTAGTCACTTCGGATGTTCCAAGCACAGTAGAGGCATCTGGTCTACCAGTCTCTACAGATCTCTCTCTTCAACCTGGGCTGGCCACATAATCTTCCAGCTTGCCAGCTGACGACCCGACAATTACTGTTTCCCCATCCTCAAGCACCAACTCTTTTGTCGATTCAGTTATCAACCTTGAGCCCCCAGTTCCTATGACAAGGACACAAGACGGAAAGCTAATCATCCCGCCGTTTCCAACAACTGTCTCTTACAATGCAGGCAACTTCACCAGGACCGAAGCTATGGCGCCTATAATCACCACTGTAACGTACACCAAGGTGGACTAAATAACCCAGATTATTTGACTGTCACTGAGTATTGCACCACTTTGCGATCTCCCGCTTGCCACGGGTGTCAGTATCAGCAACCCCCGAAGGTCGAGATGACGACTGTCGAGGTTGATTGCAAAGCGTGCGGTCATAAGGGCGAGAACACCATTGTTCTTGAAGTTCTAGTCGGCGTAGTTGTGTAGCTCCCATGAGTGATTATGCAGCTCACAAAACTCACGAAGTTCAATTCCATTTGCCTGAACCGGATACTCATGAGGCTCGGCCTAAGAACTCTTCCCCTGCAGTCAAGGGCAGCCATGATGAAGAAGAGCCCGTCGTAGTGCACTCAGGAGGAAATGGGTACCATGAGGTCCCTCAGCCAACGTTTCACCGCAGGCCAATTCCGGCTCACACGCCGGATGCTCCTATTGTCGTCGTCTCAGGGGGTGCAGTGGAGGCGATTGAAGGAATGTTGATCACGGTTTCTTTACGACTGGACTTATTTTTCTCCTATAGAGATAACTCAGCCATCAAGGCTGGTTTGGTTTCCATTTGCCTCCTCTTTCTCTTCCTATTTACGTATCTTTTTCAGAGATGGATATGTTGTCGATCATCTTATAGTGGTGTACATAACTTCCAGATAATCCATATTGTCCTGTCTAACCTAACTCTTTGCCTCTCAATCATCATGATACAGAAACGGGCACCCCATGGCGAAAATGAGCCACTTGGTAACCGAAGCAGGGCCGTTTGATGATTGATAATCGTACATTGTATCCGATCTCATGCTTCCTTGTCATGAATCGGTTGCCCAAAACGCCAAACCAGATAAGTTAAGTATACAGGTCGAATACAATCCATCGTCAACGGATTCGCTTTGTGTCGAAATCGGAATTGCCGGCATCTCATTGTGAGGCATCTCTAAATTACAATCCCAACTCGCGCTGCTGTTCCCGGATTTTATCGCGCTTCGCCCGAGCGGCATTTCGATTTTCGGCTTGCATCTTGGATCGTTCGATCTTTAAGCATTCGTTGACCTTCTCTTTGGCATCGTTGCAGCTGCCGACAGCTTTGTGCATGAAGCCTTGGCTATGGCACTGCTCGAGCGCAGCGACGACCTCTTCGCACGCTGTAAGTGGGATTAGTAACGAGCGATAACACTGCGCATATTGAACGTACCCAGAGCGTTCTTTGTGTGAAGATGAGGATGCATGATTCGATAAATTGAAAGAGTAAGAGGACCCTGAAAGAAGTCCGATGATCGCCACAGGCTGATGAGATTGAATATTGGGGCAGAAGTGCACGGACCAGGTGGGAGGTTACATGGGCTTTGGAGGGGCATAGCATTTGCGTTGTTGACTTCTATTTCCACCACGAGACAATATCGGTACCCGACCACCACAAAAGCAATAGAGTCAAACAATCTGCTCATTTGAAAATGTCTTCAGCGGCCCAGATCCCTGCTAAGAAGCAGCAAGGTAGGCACTCTGATGCGTCTCCCTCTGTAATCTCTTACTCACGATATCTAGATCTTCAAGTCACCTACTCCAACTACAAGAACACTCTTCAGCAAATAGCTCAGAGAATCGGCGATATCGAGCAAGAGGCCGAAGAGCACAAGTACGTGGTTTCCTCTCTACGATTGTATTCACCGTCATCCAAACGGCCTTAGCATGACGTCGGTGTGCTCAAACTCCTCACATCATAGCACTACCAAGTATTGGATCACTTCTGACTTGATCTTCACTAGACTTGTCCTAGAGACTCTAGAACCTCTTTCTGAAGACAGAAAGTGCTTTCGTCTCATAAACGGTGTGCTTGTCGAGAGGACGGTCAAGGATGTAGTACCAGCCCTCAAGACGAACCAAGAAGGACTTCGCAAGGTGCTGGATGACTTGGTAAAGCAATACAAGACAAAGCAGGATGATCTTGAGAAATGGAAGGTAAGTAAAAGGATCAATCCAAGAATTGGTTCATCAGTATAGTCGATATTAACTATTCCTTGCAGAAAAAGAACAATGTGCAGGTTGTACAGCAATAATGAGACCATGAGGAGAGAATGAAACAAAAGATTTGCATTGTCACCAACAAGCGTTTGACCTCGAGAACTACCGGAGACATGCATTTTTGCGACTTTGGATTAATGCTATTACTGAATACATCCTTATTTGATAGAGCTTACAGCAACAACAGTCTGATAACTGACTCCTCAAAAATTCCTTCCTCCTACAACCATCGTTCCATCGGATGCCCCGTTGTTCCTGCTCTAGCCTCACTTCAGCGGATGAAACGGACTTTCGATTTTTCATGCCCTCAAACTTCTACCTTTCAGGCTGAACGAACAACACAACGGAAGAAATGAGAAGATGGTGTTGATGCGTTGTACACTTGCTGCGCGCGCTGTGGGGTTATGGCGGCAAAAGCGTCTGTGTGCCCAACCGCATTGAGGCCCCAAAAACATCAGAGTTTTTGACATGCAGGACGTCAAGCATACAATGCAATGTAATGCAACGCGAGGCCTAAATAGCGGGCATGTGTTTGTATGGACAAGAACGTCCCGATTGACGAGGCTTGCCCACCGGTTGTATCAACTGTACATATCTTCGTGTTGGACCACCGTTGAAGATAGCCATACATTTTGAGGAGACAAGGACATTCTGCACTGTTGATTTGCCTGAAACTCATCATGTCTACGAGAGTTACATTATACTTAATACCTCAACTGAAGACGCGTGCATCAAGGCGAACTGCATGAAAACAAGAGAGCTAAAGGATAACAAAGATAGTACGATGGACAGCTGGCAATTTCATGTATGTATGCGATGTTAATCGATGTTACATGTCTGATTGATCTTCACCGAGGTCTGAAAAGAGTCTGATCGATAAGGGGCACTGTAGCCATAAACTGCAAGTCATCAGTTGCTACCTCCATTCCCACAGCTCTCCACCATATCGTCCTCAGAACTAACAACATCGGCCAGAATCCTGTGGGGGTTGGTGCATTTCTCTCAGGCAACAGATCGGTTGTTGACACGCAGAAGCTATAATATGTACGTCTGATTGGCTGATACTGCGCCCACATCTCCTCTTCAAATGGAGGCCTTGCGGCACAGTGGCTATCTCAATGTTCTATTACATGTATGCTGTTCCCTCATAAGATCACCTTTTGGAACAGCCTTGATGTTTTCGAGCCCAGTCAGACCTGAGATCGGAATGTCCGATGATTGTGGCTTACTGATATACCGAGTCTTGACAAGATTGGTTCTTATTGGAAACTATTGAAGTGTGGTTCACCTGGCAACTGTGAAATCGCACTGAACAGGGTATAATCATCAGGGACTCTCATCACAGCACATCAATGAAGGATTTATCACTTTTTGTAGTCATACTGTGAAGTCGGTTGGTAAAGCACATTGCCGGCTTCACATCGACTATTGTTCATCTTAGATGCACTGTAACATACCTGAAGTTCTGCAGCTTTCTGTGGCTTGACTTGAGTTCCCCAAAGTCTTTGGATGTATGCGTTGGGTTCCAATCTTGAGAACGCCTCAAAATTTGGCATGGGTGTCATAATGCCTACATTGGACAAAATACTTGGATGAACTGGGTTTCAAACTCAGCTGTACGAACAACAGAATAAGATGATAAGACCTATCATTGGCAAGATCAAGCTGTGGGTGAGATGACACTGGCTCCCAGCTTGTCGGGTCCTTGCAGGTATTCAACCATGCCGGTGGCTATATTTTATAAGGAGGCTGAACTATTGATTGGACTGTAGTTCTCGAGCTAGGCTAACAACTCGTGGCTAAGATGTTGGCTTGCGTTTGAAGCACACTCTGCGGAAGCTCACAGGTTGCGACGTATTAATGAGGCCCAGCATAGACTTCCCCGGCAGCTCAGCCCAAATGAATGAACTCTGGTGACGGAAGCATAGTTTTGATGGGTGGCTTGATATGGATGCCATTGTCAAATAAGGACTTAGAGAACCCCCCCCCCC